>VDFB02266266.1:0-84415 GCA_007258455.2 Sequoia sempervirens
TATTCCTATCTTCCTTGAATTTTATACCTTTAACTTTGTGGACTCGTCCCATCCATCCTTATATGGATTCAAACTATAATGTGTCCCTTGTAAAACTATAAACTCCTTGTCTTCTTATTTTTAAGGGAAAAGTAACAGGAAAGGATCCTTTCATCATTCGCAAACCTTTTTTTCACTTGCGTTTGAGAGAATATGACTGTCATATCTTTACACAATCCATAAAATATTTTTGAATAAACATGTCCTTTAAATATGCAAATCAAACATCCTCTTTGTGACTCATTCTTCAACATATTATCAACTATCGCATGATACTTGGCACTCGACACAAAGCGTATAGATTGTTGCCTCTTCATTATTATTTTTCCTTGTATCATTTCACTTTTTTCATAAGATATCATGTATTATAAGAGCTCATATACAGTTCATAAGACTCTTTCTACAAGATGCCATAGTAGCTTCTAGGTTTTGAAATAATAGTCTTCATTGCCATTGTATTCCTCAAGGACAATGTCACTGGTAAGGATTCACATTATATTGTTTGAAGTCACATACTCAATAACTATATTTGTGCTCATTAAAGGTTATCACAAAATCCTTTGAGCTACTCTCTCCCCTTTTTCAACAATCATATAACCACTATCATATTTGAAACTTGTGATTGTCCTTGTTTTCTTTCTCAATATCAAGATTTGTCCTTTGTAAATATTGAATGTTATTTACATGAGCTATCACCTCTATCCATTTTGAGTTGCTAAAATATTTTCCATCTAATTGATTTTCCCTTTGTCCATTAGTTTGTCCTCTTCTCATTGTGACGAGATTTGTCTCTAGAACCTTGAACTTTCCTCTTGATTGAGTGTCCACAATGAGATTTTAAAAAATGTGCCTTTATCCTCTACCTTGATAGTACTATACACAATAATTTTCTTTTGCATTATGGTTTATGGACCATTTCAAGCTTGGAAAATATCTAAATGTTTGAAAAACATCCAAAACTATGAAACTCAAATAAGTCTACCCTTTTATGTTTCTTGTGTTCAACTCTCCCAAACACTATCATTGTCTTAAGGATTACATTTTATTTATAATTTATCCTTATTCTTATTTAGGTTAGCTCTTTAAACTATATGTTTTTTATTAGAGGATAAACAGGTTTTGAATGGACCCAAAACCATTTAACAACAGGTTTTGAATGGACCCGAAACCATCAGGTTTTAAGGGGACCCAAAACCCACACTAAGATAAACAAGCTACCCAAAAGATAAAGTCAAAAACAACCAGCAACGAAACAGGGACACAACAAACTAGCAACTAGCCAAAAGCCAGCAAGCTGCCCAGAAAAGAACTAAGATTACATGAATCTTAATCTCATTGGTTTTGATAGGACCAATAACCCACTACAACAAGGTTTTCTCATGGACCTTAAACACAACATAGATCTTAAACCCATTGGTTTTGACGGGACCAACAACCCACTATATCAAAGTTTTAGCAGGGACCTTAATCCCAAACAACAATGTTTTGGCTGAGACCAAAAACCCAAGATAGTTGTCTGTAATAGCCAAACAACAACACACCAATCCTTGAAGAATATAAGTCTTTCCATTCCACCCACACAAAATTCTTCAAGAACCATCAGCCACAAGGCCATTCTGTCAAACCATCGGAAAGATGTTATTTTGCAACACCCCTACACCCAAAGCACTAAAAAAAACCCCACCTCTAAAGGATTTGGCTCCCCTCTATAGGATCAGATGTCAAGTAGTCCCTTACCACCACTGCGATCAACCTGTAATAAGAAACTACTCCACCTCCATAGGAGCACACACCACCTCAATAGGTACTATAACAAAGTAGACCAGCAGCTAGGAAGGCTTCTCCACAAATCCATAATCCCCAACTCTACCTCTAGAAGAGTGGGCTCCACCTCAATAGGAGTTATCTTCACCTCAAAAGGAGACTTAGATTGGAGAAAAGTGGAGAGAGCAGACCAACCAGCAGAAGGTAGAAACCTGACACCCATCAACAAATCGAGAGGAGGGGGCAACAAAAGAACCATAAAGACAGAGCCCTCCTGATCCAAGCTTCCAACAGTAGCAGAGATGGAAAAAATCCATTCCACAGCAGCCCCTAAGATAGAAAAACCATTGAGAAACAACCTTCTGAGGCCTAGAGAAAGTAGAGCACTAAAAGGCGGAAGGAAATCCCATACCCAAAAAGAGCAATCACACTAGGGAAAACAAACATCCACACCCACAAAAAGGGCAATCCAAAGAAAAATACCCCATTCAAAAAGGATAATCAACACAGCACAAGGGGAAAAGACCAAGATCTTCAGAAAGACAGACACCCTTGCTCTCAAAAAATAATCCATTAATGAAGACCAGAGCAAGACCACATAATACCCTAAAGGGAAAAGGGAGGAAAAGCTTCCCACCGAAGCAGTAATGCCGCACCAAAGAGAGGGAAAATAACCCAAACAGGATCCCAACCATAGGAATAAAAAAGAAAGACCACCAGTCTATTGGAAACCAAGAGCAGGCCGACAAAGACTGCAAAGGGGAAAGCAACCTCCAAAACCACCACACAGGTCCTTTGAGCAACACACCAGCCAAAAATGTAGCCAGCAACCCTCCGCATGTGCCAAGAAAAACCTCCAAAAGCAGAGCCACCAAGCACCGCTCCCCCTCTGATGTGAGACGCTTTCCAACAGCACAACTCAGTAGTACGAAGACACCGGAAAGCCCTGGAAACAATGGAAATGGGCCAGTAAAGAACGGCGATGCCTCCAACAAAACATCCCCCACCAACTGCTTCAACCCCAACTCCCTCGGCACCCATAGCACCCACAACACAGTCGCCCGAGGCAGCCTCAACCCCATGAACAACCGCATCAACACCCAGATCGTCTTCATCATCCGATTCTGCAGTTCCATCAATTGAAAACTCACCTAGATTCAAAATACGCCCTCCGCTCCCGCTCCGGCCCATAGCTACTGCTCTTTAAACTATATGTTATCCTTCTCACTGAAAAACTTATAAAATATTTCTCTTGTTCTCTTTAGGTTGTGGTAACTTGGTTTCCAAATGTTAGACATTATATCCTTGTCTTTAACTACTCTATAGTATACTTTGTTGTGACTGTTAAGCCCCTTGGATATTTTAATGTCAATTTTATTAAAAATCTATGCATTTATATACACAAGTCTTTGTTTTCTATAATGACTATCTTTATAAGTTCCTAACAACCTTTGCAAACTTCAAAGATAGCCTTATAGACACATGATCTATCAATCTATGTGAAGCCTAAATGTAAATCTTGGACTATCATCTCCTATTTTTACGATTGTTGACCATCCTTTTAATATTTGATGACATTATGAAATTTGAAGAATCCCCATGACAATGCCAAATGATAGAGGACAGTAAATCAAGAAGATATTGTGCACTTTATTTTATATAAATAGAACTTGTTGAAGACCTTTATAATTGGCTATCCTTATGGATAGACTATGCATTTTGTGAATCTATAGGTCATGGGACTCATTCCATTACATCTTCTCATATAAATTATTCCCATAATAATCTTCAAGGTGTAAAAAAAACTTTCTCACTATGAGATAAACTGTTAAACATGGGTCTTCCTGCTATTGTGAAAAAGTCTTCTATAAGCCTTTGGTGACTATGTTCTACCTCACAAGTACTTTAGATCTTTATTGGAAAAAAACCATCACTAACCCTTCATGAACATGTGTTAGGTTTTGATAAGGGTGTTGTTATCATTCTTTTCCTTCATGAGATTACTCAATATTAATTTTCTATGGTTTTCACTAATAGCAATCTCTTATGCTCATATTGACATATTTTGTTGGAAAGGATACGTTAAATGGGGTTGAAAAGTATGCACACATCTTATGATGGTTTTCTCATTGAACAAGACATGAATGAACTCCAAACTATATCCTTTTCAATGAATGAAAAAAATATTCTCTTCTAAGAAAATCAATCTAAGATTATCTCTTAGACTTTCATTTATCATTTACAAAACCACTCTACTATTAAATTTCTCACATGAAGGAGCAAGAGGTATTTGAGAGACAAACACATAAGAAGGTGATATACAATCCTTATGTCATGTAAGATGAATGTGGCACTTTCTCATAACCATAAAAAAGATTTGCAGAGAAGAAATGAATAGACTTGGATTCTTCTATATCTCCTACATGTTTGCTTATGCATGATTTGGAGAAAGGTGCTTGCTATACTTCCTCAACATGTCCAATCATCTCCTTAACATCTACAAATATCCCATTATCTTAGGAGATTCTTTCTCTCTCACATCAACATGGGAGACTCTTTCAATGCCAAAAAACAAAACCCTATTATTTCTCTCAACATGGAAGCCAATGAAAGAAAGAGAGTATCCTTTAATTTTCTTTTTAATCTTTTTCCTTTTCTTCAATTTAGCACCTTAAATCAAATGAGACCAAAAGAATTAACATATTTGGTGACCCTTATGGGCTTTTTTCTTGCTAAAACTCATAGGACCAACTACCTTATACCATCCATTGGGTAAAAGAGTCAAAGGAACCATTACAAAAGTCTCAAAATAGACTTAACAACTAGTTATCAAAACCTCAAAACTGCTAACTAAAAATCTAAACAAAACCAAGACTTGTTGTCCCTTAAGGGAAAATAAAATTGTTCATTAGCACTTATAAGAAACACACCAAAACATTATGCAGCAATACTTATTAATAGGAAAGAAACTATCCTAATATGTACAAAAGATCAATCATTACGTCAATAGTAATGCTTGAGGTGTATCCCATTGACTAGGATAGGTAACTCTTCTCCATTCATATTGGAAAATTGGAAATAATTGTGCATCTTGTAACTTATAATAATAAAAGGACCACTCTACATAGCATCAAACATAGTGTGATTTTATGATGAAAAGGGAGACTCTCCCTTTCAAATCTGATTACAAAACTTCACAAAACACAATACAAGAAGGCTGCAAATACATATAATAAGCAGAAAATGGAAGAGAAATATGCAACTTAATTCATATTCAAATATGCAAAATGTTTACATAAAAATGAAGCTCATGGGATCCTCTTCAATCCTACATGCAACACCTGCAACAAATGAGTCTTCAACAATCTGGAATCTGGGTATGCAAACTTTACTTCTCCAAGCCCCCCTCCAAAAATGAAAAGGCATGAATAATATAGAGGAAGTAGAAGGAGAAAACAACTCATAGTTTTCCAAAACCATTATTTGAAAACCACCTTGACGAAAGTATGCCAAACCTTGGGAGTTGAAAATTTTCCATGAGGAAATGTAGTCCAATGCATGTCAGCCCTTTCTTGGGTGCCTAGACACTTGGCCAATCAAATTTGAGATGCTATGATAACTTACACCTCTTATAGATTCCTTACAGCCTGTCATAATAGTTGTTGCATGCAAAGACATGCAAGCAACATGCAATATTCTTTTCGCAGCCCACTTTATGACAACATATGACACATGTACATGCAAATATGACTCTTTGACCTCCTCCAAAAGTGGGACACACAAAAGGAATATTCCCTTACAAGATACTTTTACCAAATTACCAAGACCTTTTCCCCATTGGATTTACATTCACATTTTCACACAAAAGGGAAAATACAATGTTGCACATGAAATTATTATTTTCCTATCACCTAATACTTTATTAAAATCAACAAAGCAAAATTAAAATATTTTTGGTGACACAGGATTTATTTTACACCTTGGATGCTCCTACATCAGACACTTGTTACCAAATTTCACTTACAGCTCAATTTGGTAGAGCTGAAACAGTTGATTACATTTAAAAGTGAAAGGTACTCCAACAAATTTTTGCTATGCTTAACCATTACAAGAAAGTATGCTTTCAAAAGAGATTTAGTTTTATTATGCAAGGTCTTACAACAGAAATAAATTATACAAATTGCATGATATTGCTATCTTTCATTCATTTTGCAAAGGAAATGTTCAAAAGTTTGCATAAATGTTGCTATTTTATACATTGAAAGAAAAGTGCTCAAGTGACCCACACAAGTCATGGGACTAGCTAAACTAATGAAATATAAAGGAAATCTATACAATTGAAGATAAAGTAGAAAAAAAACACATGAAAAGAGAATATGTCCATCATTTCCTGTGGCAAAATCTTGTGTTGGTCTTCATTGTCTTTAGCTCCGCCTTGCACCTGATCTTTAGATGAACCTGCATCATGATGAAAAGTTTGGGTTAGAGCTCCGAATATACACTCTGATCATATGTCCTACCAAAAAAAATATAACCTTCATTCAAGATGCATTAAGTAAGCTATCAATTGTCACATGTATCAAGAGGGCCTGAAAATCAAACATCACAGGAGGTGTAACGCCCTGCCACGCAACCCTAGGGAATGTTGCAATTTACTAAACAAATGAACTAAACTTTTTTTAAAATAAGAACAATTAACATATAAGTTAGAACATTTAACATATAAGTTCACTAACCATTGCCAACAAATCCCCTAAGGTTGCGAGATTGTGTTACTTAAACCAAACACAGAACATGAAATAAAACCATACCATATAATTACTTAACAATTAAAGTTCACATACATTCCATTTATAATAATTTACATCCAAGAGTATGAGATACCACTTGCTTCCAATATATAATTTACAACATGATTACAATACTCATTCCCCGAATGAGGTAAATCCAACAAGCAGGATTACATATTACAAATTCCACCTCGATAACAAATGAGGGGTAATGAAATACAATAAGTACAGAGAGATCAAGGCATGAGAAGAAACTAATTCCCACGAGCTCTCCAACTGGAAACCGTGACCATGCAAACAAGAAGAAGAACCAACAGATTATGAAGCACGCCACCCGACCACGTGGAATCCAAAAGGTTCCACTCCCTCTGTGCTAGGAGATAGTAACAAGGAATTCCTACACAAGACCATCTACCACTAGACACGGGCTAAACATATTTGAACTGAAACAACTACAATCACAAGGTCACTTAACATCTACAATCACAATGTCACTTAACTATTACAATCACAATGTCACTTAACCACTACAGTCACAACATCACTTAACACGAGGTTACAATGCTTCCAGAGAACAATGATCATGTACATCCAATAATAACTGATTAACTGTCGACATAGGAAGAGTGTCATGCATAAATTGCCATGAGTTACCCTGGCTCAACCTTCCTAGGCTACCAGACCCCCATCCTAGGTTACCCTGGCTTGCCTCTACTAGCCGCCAGACCCTCACGCAAAACTATGCATCCCATCTCATCTTGAGCCTTATCATTCACTTGCTTCACGAGAGAGGCATTCATTATCTTATTAGTGTGAAAGATCCCCATTAATTCTTTTAAATTATCACTTAGTTAAACTCTAGGTGAGTTACCCTGGCACCCCTTTGTGTGCTAAACCCCCACAAAGAGCCACTCTCCTATCAAAAATGCAACCACAGTACAATACCACAAACCAATGAGTAGGCTAGACAAAATGACCTCTCCATTTCAAGGAGGTAACAAAACGAGGATACTCACTCCAAACACTGGTGGCAACAAGGTCAAGACCCTCTCCAAACACTGGAGGCAACAAGGTCTAGCCCTCACCAAACACTGGAGGTTAAAAAGTCACAAAACCCCCTCCAAATACTGGAGGAATAATAAGGTCACAAAACCCACTCCAAACACCGGAGGGAAACCAGAATACATAAAACACTCCTTCCAAAGGAGGCACAAATTACATAACCCTCTCCTAATCCCAAGGAGGCACACAACACTCCCGTTCGTGATAACCGGGTGAAACAATATGGTGTAACTATGCACATTTTCCACAACACATCAAAGGTTGACTAACGTACAACAACCCATACCAATAAATGAACTCCTATCTGGAAGACTTTTAGAACATTCACTCTAATTCAACAACATCGAAGACGAACAATTAAACACTGAAAACATTTGAGACAATTAAGTAAGCTAATGTTCGGATTTCCTAAATCCAGTCAAACACAGTTTTCATGGCTTGCATTTATCCAATCAATTGATCCCATTTCTTTTCATGACACTGGAATATGTAAAGAACATATCATTTACTCTAAATTTCACAACTGTATTCATAATCAAAACACTTAATAATGCAGTCATCTGGTTAAAATTCAAATCAACCGTTCTCTCTAAGTTTCACAATCACATACTATAAATAAAACCACTAGAATAATAAATCATTTAGATTAGTTAATAAGTTTATCATTTTCTCACAGTTCCGCAATCATATTCTATAATCAAACATCTTGAAAAATAAACATTTAGATTAAATAAATCAAACATTTGACAAATAAAGTCCTTTGATTAAAATAAATCATTCGTTAACCCTAAGCTCTTCAATTATGTTCCATAATTAAAATTTAATGATTAAAATCAACTAATTGAACTAAATCAATCATTATCTCTAAGTTTCACGATTATGTTCAAAATCACGATATTTTAATAAATAGTCATTTAAATTAAATCACTAAATCCAATTATCATTAAATTATCTAGAGTTCACTTGGTTTAAGGTATTAAATTTAATATTTTTATTCTATTTGCTCAATCCAGGGTAAGGATTAAAATAATATTTTAAAATAACATTATTTATTTAGAACAACCAATTTAATATTCTATTTTTACCTCTTAACGTGAAGAAGAGAAAACATTAATTATAATATATATACACATTATATATATTATATATTTTGGAATCTCTATTTAATATATATTCATTAAATATATATTAATACCTATATATAATCAAAATTTATTAAATATAATATATATAATTAAAAATTAATATATATATTATATATATATTATAATAATAAATATATATATAATAAAATGAAATTTAATAAAAAATTAAAATTTTTAATAAAACAAATCGTATATTAAAAAAAAAGGCCAAGGCCTTTGGCTGCTTTGCAGCCCCAACAGAGACGCGCCCCTGTGTGGGCTACGCAGCCACTCAGGCGACGGGCCCCCTGTGGGTGCTGCTTGCTGCCCCCCCCATCCATGGGGAGCACTGCACAGCCAGCGCCCCCATGGATGGGGGGTGGCTGTGGGCAGCCCCACATAAAATTAAATTTTTATAAATTTCTTTAAAATTTCTTTAATTTCGTTTAAAAAACGAAAATCAAACCCTCCTCTGCGGATTTTACCAGTGTAAACAGAAATTTCAAAAATAAGAAATTTCCAGAACTCAAAGATATATGTGTGTGTGTGTATATATATATATATATCTGTGTGTGTGTGTGTGTGTGTGTGTGTGTGTGTGTGTGTGTGTGTGTGTGTTGATTTTTCATTATCACAGTCAGATTGGCAGATTTTTCTTGAGGATCAGATTGAGAAGAAGAAATTTACAGCACAATAGCAAGATGAATTTTTCTGGGTTTTTCCCCAAATGACAAATAAATTAAATCTTTTCATTTGAATCCCTCTAAGTTTGTATTGCTAGTTTAAAATCTAATTTCCATGGGTTTTCATTGGTTTTAATCAACATTTCAAAGATTTCTCACACAACCAACAAAGATTTTCAAACATTCATTTCAAAGATTAAACTATTTTCAAAATGACAAAACAAGAACAAAGAGGAACCTGGTTTTTTCCTCCAAAACTTGAAGCCTTCAAACATGGAGTTTTCCAATTCCTCCATTGAATCCATCCCAAGCAAAAGTCTCCATCTCCTTCACAATCCAAGCAAAACCATAGCCCAAAATTTTTTTCCCAAAATTGCAAGATTAAACTTAGATGAGATTCCATTCTCCAAAAAATAGGGTTTTTTCCCCAAATTGGTCAAAAACCCTAAAAATCCCACTCATCAAAATATATTTTAAAAAAAACGTGTGGGGAATATTTCTAATTTTTAATTCAAAACTCAATTTCGAATTTTTAATTCAAACTTCATGCATTTTCAAATTTATTAAAACAAAAGCATTTCCAAGTTGCAAATAAATGATTTTCTCAACAAATTTTCAAAAGTGGAATTAAAACACATTAACATATATTTATTTATTTTAATTAAATCTTAATATCCACTATATTTTCCATTCCCAATTTTAAATTTGAAACTTATATATAATAACGCCAAAACAACTATTTTAATTAGAATCACCATTGATCCTAATAACCCATTAAATTCAATTTAATTTTATCAATTAATCAAATAAATCAATAAAATAAATTGCATTTCAACATTGCAACCAAACATATTTAATCATCAATTTAAACTACACCAAGCGTTTAATAAACTTTAAACTTGAAATTAAATAAATACTCAAGGGGAAATTGGCCAAATTAAAACAACTAACCCCGACGACAACCCGACAACACGCTATGACTAGGGTGACGACTCGGTACGAAAAACCTAGCTACTATCTCCCAATCGATTACCATTGGTAAATGGACACGCTCAAACCTGTGAAACCAAGTGGAGTCGATGTCATGTATCTGTCATCCTGCAACAAAGAGCATGTTGAACGTGCAAAATATATATATAATATGATCAAACACACCGTGAAGAGGGAATCTCAAAATTGTAGGGCGCTCGCAAGCGAGTGATACAATCCGTCCCTTTCACCAATACAGTATCACTAACTGACGCATCTAACATCAAAGATATGATCAATAGCATAAAACATCATTTAATCAAATATCTTCTAAGTTACTCTAAATCATGTCATGAAGATAACCTTAGAATAGAATAACATCACATCCAAAATATAACTTTCACATTGTTTAACAATCACGATCACAAGTAATCAAGTTCCAAATTCAAAGCATATTCAAACACAATCATCATATTTTAATATACGCATCACTAATCAGTTCACGATCAAATGATCACTAAGTTCCACAGTCACATCTTAAGCATAATCAGACATATAAAGAAGAACACTGCCTATCCAATATCCACAATGGAGGGGTATTACAGGAGGATTGAGCTTCACTATTTTTTTTTCTCTAACATGTTTGTTCATTGTGCAGGTATAGGTGAATTTTTCATTGCTGGATTATTTTCATTTCAGCATGTGGGATGAGAATGGGCTCCCACAAGGGTTGAGCCCAACATGTTGCCCCTAAGTCTTAAGAGGGGAATGAGATAAGCAAGAGACATTCAGATTGCCTAAATGAAAACATTTTTCAGTTTGAGGTAATTTACAAAGTGACTGTAAGAATCACTAGCACATTGTCCATTCATGATAGCCAAGTCAAAGGTGCAATGAGGCAGCCCTCTACTTTAAAATGGGAATCACAAATGAGCAATAAGCTCATTTAAATGCTTAAGTAATCTATAGAACATAATCAAAGTGCACCTTTTCTCATCAAAGAGTTTTTTTTTATACAAATTCTTTATGCTATCATTGTTTAGTTTCATTGAATGGTGTTTTCATCATGATTGCTATCATACATCAATGTTTTTTGTTGTCTATATTATTCGAAGTGCATACCTTGAAGATACAACCACCAAGGATCAAGGGGTGTTGACAAAAAATGCTCACAGAGATGGAACAACAATTAAAACAACATAAGGAACATTTGCAAAGCACAAAATACAAGGGTTGCAATTCATCAAGACAGTGAGTAAATGTTGGAAAATGACTACACTATACATAATTCCATATAATGTACATCAAAATTTTGATGCTTTCAGATTAAAGCAAGTAATAAAGTCATGAAATAATAGTGAGTGGAGCCTTTCAAGGGTGAAGAATCATATCAAAATCTGCATTTTCTATAGTTGCACAATGCCTCAGTAGTGGTATTATTCATTTATCAAAAATTGCAAATGGAATTCAATGGTAATAGTTCAATCGGCTTCAAATAATGAATGCACTATCATAAAATAGCTCAAATCATTGAGGATAGTGATACATCATAGTGAAATCAAGTGCATGGCATACGTAGTTTTCAGCCACTATGCAAAGTGACAGTCCTCTATCAAAAGAATATGTGAACAACCAAATCAATAATAATGAGTAGATTGAAGACACAACCTCATTTCAGTCTAATGACAATGCTAAGAATTGAAGGGTTGATGATGCAGTAGCTGGAGCAATCCCTTATAAATGAGAACCTAAAGAGATGGGACCTTTCAGTTGACAGGAGGGCATAGAGGTTATAATTTTTTTTAAGAATTACATGACAATCACCGAGGGTTATAAAGGCATGCAAAGGTGTATAGGATAGTGAGCAGCGTCTTTCTAAAGAGCAAGCATAGCTACATAATCCAAAGGAAATGATGAAACATGTCACTCCAATGTGAAGAGGACAGCAACCATGGAAATATAAACCCAAAATGGAGGAAAAATTCTCTTCTTTTCTTTCAGGAAAAAAACAATAATCAAAGTCCATGACCTGCTACAGTGAATACAAAAAAAATTCCAATCAAAACGCATTTCAAGAAAATAAAATGACCCACGGCCTTGGTAGTTACATCAATATGAAAGATCTCTCAAAACAATGAATATTCACCATAGCATGTTATGGAGCAACTTATGATGCAGAGGTTTCTTAAGGGTGGAGAAAAAAAGTTGTGTAGGGGCTTGAGCCAAAGTTTCAGTAAATAAAAACCCTCGAATATGAAAAGTGTGAGCATAATAATTTTATTTCAAAATGGAGTGTTCTTCATGAAATTTCCTGAAGATTCAAGCAAAAGAAGCTGCGGCCTCTCATGGAGAAAACAAACATAATAAATGTTTTGAGCTGCCACAAAAATGAAAGAAAACATAGAAAGAATCAAAGGGTTTTGCCATTTCCTACCCAAATGGAGCTTGATATAGTAGGTTATTCACAAATAATGAAGGATAACTTTATTTTCAGCAAGAAAAGGCTTACCCTATTCGGTCTCAATATGTTTCTGCAGAAATTTGACCATGAAAACCTTTAAGAAAAGCTTGTGCAAGCTCCAGATTCTCCATTAAAGCTACAGAAAGGTGCGAGAACACACAGAGAAAGCTCGAGCTCATCAAACCCTAGTTCGATGGCGGCATGTAGAGAGCTTCACCAAAAAATCAAGGATGAAAATGAATGGACAAGAAACTTGCGGGCTTCTTTTTGTTCTTAGGGTTTTTTCTTTCCTCATTTGGTCGGCCTTGCGGATTTTTTCCACATTATTTAAAAAATTTCATGCCTTAACTAATACCTTTGTGGTATTATAAACCTTTTCACATTTTGCAATCCTAAGCCTTTCATGCCTTAAGATGTTATTTTTCTTGATTTTTGAGAAAATCAAATGTGCAAATACCTTAGAATATTTTATACTTTACAAAATTTAATCAAAACTTTGTATACCTTGCATTTTTCGCAAAGTCATAAATCGATCCAAGTAAAGTGAAGTCATAACTAGTCCTTACCTTTTTATTTCGCAAAAGTTGAAAACTACAAAACATTGTAAGACATTATTTAAGCATTGCTTGATTAATTGTCATTAAAATGCGGTAAATAAAGCAAGTGCATAATATGTAGAAGGAAATTTCAATTACTTTCCTTTTTCACTTGAGTTCCCTTTGTGCAAAATAGAAAAAATTGAGTCAACTGAAGCTTCTATTCCTGATTTCAGTCAGTTTTGAGTGATTTTTAGAGTCTTTTTGGGTCAATCCACTTGGGAGGGAAAGTTTCCACCTTTTTTCACTCAGTTTGGAGTAGTTCTATGCCCTCATTTTATGGTTTTTCCCTTTGCTTGAAAATGACACTTGGGTTTCCATTTTGGCGAGGAGTTAACTAAGATTTTTCCCATTCACTCATGTAAACTCATTGGAGATATATATTAGAGAAAATCTTAGTTTTTTGGGGTGTTGAAGTTGGAATTATTGCTTCTTCCTCTCTTGATCACTGGAAAAGAGTTTTGTAAGATGATTATGTAGCTCCTTTCAGATCAATAAAGACAATAGTGTTCTCATTTTCATGTTTTGTCTCATTTTGCAATTAATTATTTGATGTTGAATTGTTGTTCAATCTTTCGAGTCCTTTTTTGTCTCATTGTTGCAGGTTTGAGTGCAAAATTTTCATGTAATGCAAGTTGTGTGTCGAGTTTAATGTTGTTAGTGGGTTGAAGTTGTGATAAAGCTTATGTTTTTCCTTCATGCAAGCCCTAATTTTCAAACCTTCATGTAAATTACTTATATATTGCATTGATTCCCATGGAATTGTGAGAGAAAAAGTATTTGTCAAACTGATTGCTGGTTGAATTAGTGGATAAGTTTAAAATTTCTGGTGCATCACCCTTTAGGTTTTAGGATTTTCATTTCAGCTATCCTTCTATCCCTTTTCTAAGAAAAGTTAATAGTTTTAGGTGATCTACCAGGGGAGCTAGCCCTCTCTGGAGATTCATTCTCGTTATAAGCCACCCAAAGCTTGAGAATGTTTCCATGTTACACAAGATAGTTAAATCTAACTTGACTAGGGTGCAATCCTCATTGATAACAACACCCAAGGTAGAAGAAAAGTGACCCTGTCACTTCTCGAGAGGGTAACCAAGACATTCAACTTCAGCTTCTGAAAACCAAGATGATTCCTCAACAAGCCTTCCAAACCATTTGACCAAGTACTCAAAGTATTGTTTGTGCCTTGTACTCCTACTCACCCTGTTGTCCAAAATTGCCTCTATTTTCCCCTCTTCTGAAGTAGGTGCTGGTATATGAATTGTTTCACCTATTGTACTTTCATCATTTTCAACTTCATGAAACTTTGTTAGATCAGAAATATTAAAGATAGGTGAAATATTAAGTCCACTAGGCAACTCTACTTCATATGCATTACCTAAATCATGCCTACTCACAATTTGACAAGGCCCAAACCTCTTCATTTTTAACTTGTTATAGGTACCAACTGGAAATATTTATTTTCTCAAGTGTACCATTACCTCATCACCAAGCTGAAACTCCTTATGTATCCTCTTCAAATTAGCCTTGGACTTGTACTAAAAGTTCATTTTTTTGATGTGATTTTGTACCTCCTCATGTATTCTCTTTATGTGTTCAACAAAGTCCTATGCTTTTGCACTCTTCTTATCAAAATTATCAATCTTTTTCAGATCTGAAACAACTATTGGGATGCTTCCATAAAAAATTTGGAATGGATACTTACCAGTACTTCTATTCATTGAGTTGTTATATGCAAATTATGCTTGAGGTATAATCAAATCCCACCCTTTTGGCTTATCTCCAATTAGGCATCTCAGTAAATTACCCAAGCTTCTATTTACCACCTCTATTTGACCATATGTTTGTGGATGGTAGGTTGAACAAAAATTCAAATCATTCTTCATCTTCTTCCATAAGGTCCTCCAAAAGTACCCCACAAACTTTGTATCTCTATCTGAAACAATGCTCTTCAGAAGACCATGTAATCTCACTATTTCCGTGAAAAACAATTCTGCAATATTCACATCATCATTAGTCTTCTTACATGGAATAAAATGAGCTATCTTGGAAAATCTATCCACTATAAAAAATATTGAATCATGTCCCCTTTGGGTCCTTGGAAAACCCAAAACAAAATCCATCCTAATCTCCTCCCATGGCCTCTCAGGTACTGGTAGTGGCTAATATAAACCTGTGTTCTGACTAGTTCCTTTTGCTACCTAACAAATCCTACAACCTTTCACAATTTTTTTGATATCTTGCTGCAATTGAGGCCAATAATATTTTTCTCCAACAAGTGCTATGGCTTTATCAAACCGAAAAGTCCTACAATTCCTCCACTATGCTTTTCCTTAATCAAATTTACTCTCATTGAACTTCTAGGAATACACAACTTATTACCTTTGAACAACATACCATATTGGATTAAATAATCCAACCACTTGGTCCTATCACTAGAAATAGGCTCTTTGCAAGAGTTCCATGCCTCTCCAAAATCTGGATCCCCTCCATACAACTCCTTCAACTCATTGAATCCAACAACCTCAACCTGCGTTTCAATCAACCCTGTCTTCTACTCAAAGCACCTACAACCTTGTTAGACTTCCCACTCCTATGTTTGAAAAAAAAAGTATAACTTTGCAAGAAATCTACCCATTTCATATTCCTTTTATTTAACTTCCTTTGACTACTCAAATACTGAAGTGCTTGATGATTAGTAAATAAAACAAATTCCTTAGGTAAAAGATAGTGTCTCCATTTTTCAATGCTTGCACAATAGCATAAAATTCTTGATCATACGTTGAATATTTTCTTTTTGTATCAATTAAATTCTCACTAAAGTAAGCAATGGGTTTACCTTCTTGACTTAGGACAGCTCCAATTGCATTACCACTCGCATCACAATCAACGTGGAATACCTTGTTGAAATATGGAAGTGCTAAAAAAGGTTGCATAGTCACCTTTGCCTTCAACAAATCAAAACTTCTTTTTGCTCTTGTAGTCCATCTAAAATCTCTTTTATCTCCCCTCATGGTCTCAATAAGTGGTGCACAGTTACTACTGAAACCTCTAATAAAATTTCTATAAAAACTTGTCAAACCATGAAATGATCTCACCTCGGTAGCACTTCTAAGTGTAGCCCATTCTAAAATAGCTTTCACCTTTTCTGGGTCCATCTTGAGACCTTCTCCTGAAACAAAAAAACCAAAGTATACCAATTCCCTCTTCATAAATCTGCACTTTTTCAAGTTAATGAGCAACTTTTCTTCCTTCAACTTTTCAAAAACAAATTTGATATGCATCAAATGATCCTCTAGTGTCTTACTAAATATCAATATATCATCAAGATAAACAATGACAAATATACCCAAAAATTCTTTAAATACCTTATTCATCAACCTCATAAATGTACTAGGAGCACTGGTTAGTCCAAAAGGAATGACCAACCATTCATACAAACCTTCCTTGTTCTTGAAAGTTGTCTTCCACTCATCACCTTCTCAGATTCGTATTTGATGATAACCACTCTTCAAGTCAATCTTGGTGAAGTATTTAGCTCCACTCAAATAGTTCATGATATCATCCATTCTAGGTAATGGAAATTCGTATTTTATGGTGATCTTACTGATAGACCTTGAGTCCATGCACATCCTCCATTCTCCTCCTTTCTTTGGTGCCAAAAAAATAGGCACTGCACATGGGCTTAGGCTCTCTCAAATCAATCCTTTCCGCAATAGTTCTTGAACTTGCTTGTTCAACTCTTTACTCTCTGTTGGAGACATTCTATGGGCTGCTTTGTTAGGTGAACTTGCTATTGTTATTAGATCAATTTGATGATTTATCTTCCTCATGGGTGGCATCCCCTCAAGTGCATTTTCTGAAACAATTTCTGGAAATTCTTGTAAAAAATCTACAACCTCCACAGGAACATCTTCCACATTTTCACAATTAGTTTTAGGAATCAAAGAAAAATAAAATTTCGCATGCCTCATACCATGTAGAAATTTTCTTGCATCAACTAAACAAACTCTTGCATTACCATAAAATTGAACCAAATCTTCTTTCAAAGGTTTCAATTTATGTTTCACACCATCCTTAACTATGGTATATGTGTTAGCACAACCATCATGCATTGCCTTCCTATCATACTGCCAAGGCCTTCATAACAAAATATGAAATGCATCCATAGGAATTATATCACACAATATTTCATCAAAATAACCTCCTATCTTAAATTTTACCAAACATTGTTCACTTATCAAAAGCTTTTGATTATCTTGTACCCAAGATATTTGGTACGGTTGCAGGTGCCTCATTCTTTCTAGGTTCAATTTTCTCACCATTTCTTTAGATACCAAGTTATTCATGCAACCACTATCTATGATGACATTACAAGATTTCCCTTCACATTTGCATCTTGTCTTGATTAATCTCTTTCTTTGAACTGGTTCATCTTCTTCATTCAACAATGCTCTTCTTGTCATCAAGACTTCACCCCCTTCCGCTTCTTCAGAATATGATGAACATGCATCCTCCTCATTGATTTTTTCTAATCTATTCCAATTTTTAGGTCTTCTATTGGTTCTTTCTTGATTATGAGGGTAGTCATAAGCTCTATTCCCCTCTTCACCACATCGAAAACAAGTTCCGTGAAAGCCATCTCTTCTGAATTCTCTACCTGATCTTCCTCTACCTCTTGGATTTTGATCTCTAGGAGGGTGACAAGTTTCTGATTTATGATTTTTGCTGCTGCCTTGGTCTTCAAATTTCTTATTTTTATGATATCCATCGTAATTTCTTCCTTTGGTTCTTCCACCATGACCTCTTCCTCTTTGTTTTCTTTCAAATTTTTTGTTTAGTCTTTCTTCAACTTTTAGTGAAAACTAGTATGCATCCTCTATGGTGGTCATTCTCACCAATGCCAATTCTTCTTGTATGCTTGGCTTTAGCCCATTAATGTAAGGAGATACCTTCTCCTTATTTTCTTCATAATGTCTTGTTTGAATTAGGACCTTGTGAAATTATTTTGTGTATTCTTTCACCATCCTCGTTCCTTGTCTCAAGCTTTGCATCTTCTTGAGCAACTCCAACTCATAATCTACCGGAATAAATTGTCTCTTCATTTTTGCCACCATTCTATCCCATCTGGAAATTTTGTCTTTCCCTTGTCTTGCTCTTTCAAGCTATATTTATTTCCACCAATTCTTGCATGGCCTTTTAGCTTTGTTTTTGCATACCTCACTCTGTGAGGGTCTTCAATCTCTTCAAACTCAAAAAAATCTTCTATGTCATTAATCTAGTCTATCAACTCTTCTAGATTTAAACTTCCATTGAAGGTTGAAACCTCCATTTTTGGTTTCTTTCCAATATTTGATATTGCTTTCAACAATCTAACTTCTCCAAGATCCATTTGTTCATGTTCTTCCTCTTCCAATTCCTCTTCAGTTTCATCTTCACTATCATCTCTTTCTCTATACACTTCTCTTCTACGAATCTCTCCTATAAAGTTTCTAATTGCTTTATGAGGGCTCTAATTCATCTCTAGGAGGATCTCTTCCTCCACCACCTCTGCCTCTACCTCGACCACGATTGGAAACTCTTGGAGGCATTTTAATCTTCACCCACAACTCATAGGTCATGTTGCAAACTGCCTCTCTTCGACGCTCCATTTATAGGCTCAAGATGACCCGCTCTAATACCACTAATGAAAAGGGAGACTCTCCCTTTCAAATATGATTACAAAACTTCACAAAACACAATACAAGAAGGCTGAAAAATACATATAATGAGCAAAAAATGGAAGAGAAATCTGCAACTTAATTCATATTCAAATATACAAAATGTTTACATAAAAAGTAAGCTCATGTGCTCCTCTTCAATCCTACATGCAACACCTGCAACAAATGAGTCTTCAATAATCTAGAAAAAAAATCGGCAACATCTGGGTATGCAAACTTCACTTCTCCAAGCCCCCCTCCAAAAATGAAAAGGAATGAATAATAGAGAGGAAGTAGAAGGAGAAAACAACTCGTAGTTTTCCAAAACCATCAACTGAAAACCACCTTGAGGAAAGTACACCCAACCTTGGGAGTTGAAAATATGCCACGAGGAAATGTATTCCAATGCATGTCAGCCCTTTCTTGGGCACCTAGACACTTGGCCAATAAAATTTGAGATGCTATGACAACTTACACCTCTTATAGATTCCTTACAACCTGTCATAACAGTTGTTGCATGCAAAGACATGCAAGAAACATGCAATATTCTTTCGGCAGCCCACTTTATGACAACATATGACACATGTACATACAAATATGACTCTTTGACCTCCTCCAAAAGTGGGACACCCAAAATGAATATTCTCTTACAAGATAATTTTACTGAATTACTGAGACCTTTTCCCCATTGGATTTACATTCACATTTTCACATAAAAGGGAAAATACATTTTTGCAAGTGAAATTATTATTTTCCTATCACCTAAGACTTTATTAAAATCAACAAAGCAAAATTAAAATATTTTTGGTGACATAGGATTGTCTATACACCTTGGATGCTCCTGCATCATTTTCAAGCCTACTCTTCAATTCATCCCATTTGAGAACCACATCCCCTTTATTGAAAACTCTAGGGACAACCTTTCTATCAAGAATTTTCTTCATTTGTGCTTGATGTAACTCCAAGTTTTGTATTTATTGTCTTCTTGCTTTCTCTAATTTGATAAGCTTGGAAAGCCTAATTTTCGTTGACACTTTCTCCTTCATTTCCAATCCTTTAATGAGGCTAAGTATTGGTAGTTCAACTGAAATGGGAATCCTTGCCTCTTTTCCATACACAAGCACATAGGGTGAATTACATGTAGTCCTTTTAGGAGTTATTCTATCAACCCATAAGGCTTATTTCATTTTTCTATGCCAAGTTCTTTGATTATCTTCTATTATTATTTTGATGATCTTAATCATGTTCATATTGGTAGACTTAGCTTTCCCATTACCTTATGGGTAATAGTTGGACGTATCACTCAAAAATTTATTATTTTTAATGGCCTAAACAATGATTTTTGTGTCATGAAATCCAATGCATTGTCTAAAATAATGAATTGAGGAGTACCAAACCTTATTGTCAAGTGTTCATAAAAACTTGGGATTGAGTCTTAAATTTCTTCATTCAATGTCACACCTTTTGTCCATTTTAGAAAGTAATATGTAACTATTAGTATCCATTTATATCCTAAACTAGAGGGTGGATTGATGAGTCCAATAAAGTCAGGACCCCACTTTATGAAAGACTTCTCTACTTTTATTAGGTGCAATAGTAAGGCTACTAACCTCTATTTTCCTACAAATATAGCACACTTTTTACACTTTATCACCCATGTATGTGCATCCTTATATAAATTAGGCCAATAGTAACCAACTTATATTTTTCTCAGTGCAAAATAACCACCATCTATCTCATCATGAAATTCTTCAAGAAATTTGAACTAGTTTGATAAGATTCAATACACCTCAATAAAACACCATTGAAATATTTTCTAAACAAAATGCCATCCACAATGATATAAGGGATTGCTTGTAATCTAAAATATCTTCAATTTGTATTGTTGGGATACTCATTTATTTGAAGACAATGCATTATTTCTTGTACCTAGCTCGAAGAAGGACTTGATACAATAGTTTGGTGTTTGTTACTAAGCACACAAACAACTTCCTTTTCATCTTCTTTATTACTTACCAACTCACCATCCAACCATTCACATAAACCTTTCCCTCTTACCATATTTTTTACCTTGATTTCTACATCATACTCCATAACCTTGGTAATCCAACCTACCATCTTTTCATTCAAATCCTTGCTAAGAAAAATTCTTTGACACTAGGATGACAAACCATCAAGGAATTTTTTTTTGAGATCAAATGTCTAAATTTCTTTAGGCTTCTAATAATAGCAAGAACATGCTTTTCCACAAAAACAATACCTTTGCTCATATTCTTCCAAGCCTTTGCTAAAGAAGGCTATTGGTTATTTCAAACCTTCATCATTTTTATCTACTAACATAATTGAGATAGTGTCAAGATTTTTATAAGCATACAAGGCAAAATATTTAGAGAAATCAGGGTTAAAGAGGGTAGATGTTGTTGCTAAAGCTTTGTTTATGCCTTTGAAGCTAATTTTTCCTTTCTTTTTCTATTTGAAAATCATATTTTTCTTTAACATGGATGTTAGTGGCTTTAAAATATCAACAATATATGGTATAAACCTTCTAATAAAATTTATTCTTCCTACAAAACTTTGCAAACCCTTTTTGTGAGCTAGTAAAGGCAAAGTTAAGATAGCACTCACCCTTTTAGGATCAATTGTAATACCATGTTTGGATGCCACATAACCAAGCAACTTACCTTCATGAACAACAAAGATGTATTTCTTTAGATTGATGGATACACCATGCTCCCTACACCTACCAAACACTTTCCTTGGGTGAATGACAATATCCTTAGAAAAAAAATTCATATCATCAAGATAAACCAACACAATTTTATTCATTAACCCTAAAATCCCATGTCCATGGCCCTTTGTAATGTTTCCCCAATGTTTGATAAACCAAAGGGTACCCTTTTGTATGCCATTGCACCCCACTTGGTAGTGAAAATTGTCTTATATTGGTCTTCCTCTTTCACCAAAATTTTGTTATAACCATAATAACGATCCAACAGTGGATTATCTCTTTGAACTTGATAAAACCTACAAAATTTGCTCCATATAAGGCAACAACTAGTAGTATTTAAGTGAGGCTCTATTTAAGTCTCTAAAATCTACACATACTCTTATTTCCCCATTCTTCTTCCTAAAAGGAACTAGGTTATAGATCCAAGATGTATGTTTGATAGGAAAAATTATGTTACCCTTTATCAACTTGCTCAACTCCATTTTCATGAGTGGCTCTAATTTGGGGTTTAATGGAATTTTCTTTTGTCTTACAGGTTTAGCATTAGGTTCTAGCACAATAGTGTGTTGAAATTTTTTATGATCAAACCCTTTCAAATCACTATATTTCCAAGATTTTTTTTTTATCATACTCTTGACATAACTTAACAAAAGAAAACCTTTCTTCTATTGTGCATATCTTCCTTAATTTCAAAAACTTGTCTTTGAAAATACTTACATGTCCATAGTGATCTTATTATTTCTTGGGGTTTGAAGAACCCATGTTCAATGTTTTATCATATTTATGCCACTATCATTCTATGGAATGACCAACAGTCGATTTACTGTTTCTTATTATTTAATAGTACCAAGGTCGAAGCCTATGCATGTCAACCCTCGGCTTAGTTGCATTTGTTTCTAAGAGATGATTTTGTTATCATTTGTAGAGAATGATAATATACATACTTAACATGCAAGCATAAAGATGGAATGATACATCGATCTGCCATCATCCTCTATAGATGAGGCGACATGAAATTATAATATCGCAGTGACATGGTAATAACACAATGACATGGAAATAATAATATCATTTGATAATAATGGAACAACACAATGCTCTTCCATCGCTCACTGTGAAGAGGTGACAAGGTTACATCGATGTTTCCCATCGATCCAAGATCGATTATAATGGTTCTCGCACCCGTATGGTGCGACTAACTGTAGGGTTTTGTCACATGATGGATGGCATAACATATACAAACAGTGGTGGATTGTCACCTCCCTTAGAGGGGCGATAAACTATTTGAGAATCATTACATTCCATACCCACAAGCTATCAATTTCACTTGATTAGCCATGTGAATGGCTAAGGAATTTCACATGCAAGAGATAAGAGATTAGAGGCGACAACATATAAAATAATTTGGCTTTCATGTTATTCGAAGTGCATGCACAGAGCATGGGTAAGCAAGAAATGGCCGAAATGGTCTTTTCATATAATTAAAAATGTAAACAAATCAATCGAACGGGTTGCACATAGAAGATCATCAATCAATTTTACGTCGATTCAATGGAATCGCTGAAATAAAAAAAACATACAATGCTTATGAATAAACTTAAACCGATAATGCAAGATTTTTACAAAAAAAATCCATTGGTTACCTTTGATTCTATGGATTTTTCCCTCGGCTTTTTCCTCAGCACTCATCAACCTAGCCCATTCTCTCTAGTTCTTGCCTCGATTCTGTGTTACCAAAATGGTAACTTGCCTTCCTTCTCCTATGCAATCCACTAATGGGTCATTTCAAATCATAATTTCCATTACTGGTCACCACACTTATGAATTTCAAATATATTGTCTTCATTAAGTTGATAGGCCACTCTTCCCATATTGTCTTTTTTTCAGTTTTTAGCTTGAAATCGGCAGTGATATCTATTAAATTCGATTCCCATATTCATTTTTTAAGGAATTTAAATATATATATATATATATGTATATGTATATATTATATTTATATTTATATATATATGCACACATTTTTACGTTCTTATATATATGTGTATATACATATATATATATACACACACACACACACATATATATATATATACATGTTTTTTATTAGCAATAAATAGGTTTTGAGGGGACCAAAAACCCCTTACAACCAAGAGCACACGTGCCTTAACCCCCTAACATCTTTAAAGAAACTGCCTGAATCCACCAGGCACCAACCACAATCTGTAGCATCCACTCCATAGCGAAACAACTGCTCAGCACTAAGCTAAAACAAAAAGGGTTTCCAAAGAACCCTTCAAGACCTCATTTTTCCCCACCTCCCTACCTTAATAAGAGATCAACAAGGGAAAACCAAATTGGTGTGAAACACCAACAAAATCCTGATTCTCAAAAGAGCCAGAGAAACCAAACACCCCACCTCAATAAGGGTTTTGGGAAACACAACAAAGCATTGCGAAGCAACAACTAACCAGTAGCACCAAAACGCTTGAGAAGCCAACCCAACCTACACCTTTAAAAGAGAGGGCTCCCCTCTATAGGAGAGGATGACATGAAACCCCTTACCTCCATAACCACAATTCTCCACGCCAAACAAGCTCCACCTTAATAGAAGCCAACACTTCACCTCAAAAGAAGCAATCTCCCCCTCTATAGGAAACATCGGCTGAAGAATCCAATAAGTAGCTACAAAAGGAAGGGCTGACATAACATCCCTTAGTAGCGCAAGCATCAGGTACCGGGAAAAGGAAAAAACCACCACATAGAGCTCATATAGCTAGGTCCAAAGAGAAAACAATGAGCAAACCCCAGCACTCAAAAACTTTCTCAGGGCAACACCCAACACCATTAATCATGCTATTTTTTTCTTTTAAATTTTCAAAACACAAGATCAAGATAGAAAATTAAATAAGAAATCACATTTATTTCATTTCACAAGTCTAGCTTTTCAATCATTGAATAATTTCAAATCAGATTAATAAAATCTCCTATATGAATTTCAAATGCATTCATCATGCCATTTTGTGGTGTGTGCACCCAGATTCCATCAAGCTTACCGTTCAATCTGACTAAACGATCCTACTTCAACCATGCTCTCGTCCTTCAACCTATTACCCTACATTTACACACACTTGCACTTCCACAATTCATTAGTAACATTTAATCATGATAAAGTATGAGATAGTTCATAAGATCACATAGTCAAAAGACGATCAACTTCTTTCAAACATTTCATAAATATCAAATTTTTATTCAACATATTGAATTTCCTTAATATTCCAATTTATCATATTTTAAATTTAAATGCAATAAAAATTGGGTTATGACATTTTCATTTCTAGCTATAGACAACAAGTTAAATACACCAAAATACTCAATAACATCCTAAACTCTATGTTTATAATATTTGAGAAAATCATTATTTGTGACATTTAGACTTCTTACTTAATTCACAATGATCTCACTATCTCTAGAAACTTGCAAAAATATGAATTTCCTCTTCTTATCCTATTCTAGGGCATGAATAAGTGCCTCATACTCTGATTTATTGTTAATGCAAATAAAATCAAATTTGAAATCT
Organism: Sequoia sempervirens; assembly: GCA_007258455.2. Taxonomy (NCBI): domain Eukaryota; kingdom Viridiplantae; phylum Streptophyta; class Pinopsida; order Cupressales; family Cupressaceae; genus Sequoia; species Sequoia sempervirens. Next base: position 25,490 of record VDFB02266266.1, read on the forward strand.
GAGTAATACCTATCACCTTAAGGAGACACAAGCATTTCCCCTCCACCAACAACAATTTTACTTCTTGAACCATCAAAATATAGTTGCCAAAGTTCATTAGGTTATTGTTCACACTGTTGTTTCTCATCTTTTACAAGGTTAGGGACATCAAGGTATTGTTCATAGATAATATAAATACCCAACCTTGCTTCTTCCATATGTTTGAATGGATCAGTTTCATGATTCTCAACTACCCACTCATCTAAAAACAAATCAGGTGTGCCTTCTAAATGAGTGTTGGGCTCTTGGACAACAATATGTTCCTCTTATTCATGGATGGTAAAATATGCATTGACAACACTACGAAAAATATAGTTCTATATGGTCTTTTTATTATAGGTTCTAATTTTATAGTCACCCTAGTGCCATATCTTGTTCTAAAAAATAGGAGTGACCAATCATAAGATAAGTAACCCCCTAATTTCGTAGTGAAGTCTCTAGAAAGGCATATGGAAAAATATGGTGGTAAATATATGACATGTATATTTTGTGGTATGGAGAAGTTTGGGAAAGCATGTAAAATAAGACCCAAATATTTGATTATCCCAACTATGTTTATGGTTGTCCCATATAACTAGGATATTCCCTTGATAAGAGGCTCACATGATAGTCCAATATTATCTACTATTTATTTAGGAATCACAAAGCTACTTGATCCTAAGTCAATCCTAAAGTTATGGATAATGTGTTGGCCAATAATCAAACACACAAAAAATGGAGGTGGTTTTACATCTTTGATTTGTTGTTCACTCTTGACATGGGGAGAATTAGCAAGTACAACTCTAGGATTCTCCTTTGAAGTTTCATTTGATAAGGTGAGATTAGACAAATCCTTTTGACTTGGACATGATAAGGAATCCCATATTGACATGCTAACATTTTATTTTTTCATATGCTCCAAAATATTGAATGGTATTGACTAAAATTTTGACGTCCTTTAAGAACAACATCTCCTTGTGTTTGCAATGGTTATGGTTGGGTTCTTGTTTGATCTTTTCTTTGCAAAACTTGACATCTTAGTATAATTTGAACATACCAATAAGATTATGGACTAGAAACACCTTGGTGACTTGTAGAAGCTTGGTTTTTCCCCCTCTTAGCTTGTTATCCCATGCTAACAACCCTCTTTTTAGCTCTTGTATTAGTTACTATGGAGTAAGAAGATTGATTTTGTGCTTGTGGATGGATTACCCCACAAAAATCTTCACCTTACTAATTCATGAGAGTGACATCATGGTTACCATACTCAGGATGAGGACTCTATTGTTCATCATTGTCTTGTGCTTCATGTTGTTGAACAATGGTGTTATTTTGTACCATGAGGGCCCGATTTAAAATTCCATTAGAGCATGTGGCTTGATTATGGGATTTATTTCATGGAAAAAACCATTCATAATATTGTACCATGTTATTTTGGATTGGTACAGTTTCTCTAGATGTTTTTGCAGCATTTTGATTGTAGGGCTGACATGGTCTAGCATTGAAATTTCTCCTTTGACACTGAGGACTTATTTTCTCAATCAAACCTCTCTTAGGTGCCTATGAGAATCTTTTCCTAATTTTTATCTTTAAAATTGCTCCATGTTGGTGGTTGAGTAGAAATTATTTACTTTATTTGACCTCCATTAAAGATGCTCCTTGAAATGCTTCAAGATTCCCTCAACTATGCATGGCTTTCTCAAACTTCCCCTAGATATCTAGAACTATTCTCAATATCACCCAAACTACCCCTAGATTCTTAAAATTGTTCATAAATCCTCCAACTACCAAAATCTCCATAAAAATTGTTTATATGACATGTGAGGGAGAGTTTAAAATGGTAAAAACTCCCTAGAGGGTGTGGGATATCTTTTAGGACTAGTAGTTGCCACTTGTTTCTTATTCCCTAAAACCTCTCCATCTTCATCCTTCCATCACTGTCACTTGTAGAGTAAATTCAAGAACTATTGTCTATTATTTACAGGATTAGAGCGAGGGCATTTTTAAGTAATGAAACCTCCATTCATAAACCATTGCATTATGATTGTCATTTATTCATTTGGTCATTGTCATATTTATTGTGTAGTGTCTTCTATGTTCATGATGAGTCCCCTTATAACACACTATCATCTTTTCATTTCTCACAGGCCTGGTAGTTGTGTTTAAGTTTTCATGACAATGTTAAATATCTCTCTCATGCATCATTAACCCTTCCTAGTTGTCATGTCATTTGACTTACAAAATATCATAGAATGACATGTGTGTCTTCCTAATGAGTTGTCAAAGTATCTCATGAATCTTTGGTAGTGATGGCATGATCCTTTTATCTCCTAATGAATCTCATACCCTAGCTTCTATCTTTTGGTATTGTTTCCTCTATCAAAATTCTCTTTCTTATCACCTTCCCAAATTTTTCCTCAATGGATTCTCTATTAAGATGTATGTTATCTCTTATAAGTGTTCTTTCTCATTGTGATTATTGACTCAGTCACTATGATCTATTCTTTTAGAATACACTAGGATTTTCATTTTTCATCCTCTTTCTGTACTTGTGACTATCCCTTGTTGTATTTGATATTATATTGGTTAATTTATCATTATCATCAAAATATGGGAACCTAGAGATCATTGTCATATCTTTTCATTTGAGTATTCTTCCTATCTTCCTTGAATTGTATGACTTTAACTTTATGAACTTGCCCCATCCATCCTTACATGGCTTCAAAATTTGACATGTCCCTTGAAAAATTATAAACTCATTTTCTTCTTGTTTTTTAAGGGAAACAACAACATGAAAGGCTTCTTTCATCATCCATAGACATTTTTTTCACTTGGGTTTGAGATAATATGACTGTCATATCTTTGTGCAATCCAAAACACATTTTTTAATACACATTTCCTTTCAATATGTAGGCCAATCATCCCCTTTGTCACTCATTCTTCAACATATTGTCAAATATCACTTGACACTTAACACAAAGCTTATAGACCACTTCCTATTTATTCTTGTTTTTCCTTATATAATTTTACTTTGTTTACAAGATATCATGCATTATAAGAGCCCATATATAGTTCATAAGACTCTTTCTATAAGATGTCATAGTAGCTTCTAGGTTTTAAAATAATAGTCTTCATTTACACTATATTCCTCAAGGACAATGTCACTTGTAAGGATTATCATTACATTGTTTGAAGTCATACTCAATAACTATATTTTTGCTTAGTAAAGGTTATCCCAATATCCTTTGAGATGCTCTCTCCCCTTTTTTAGCAGTCATGTAACCACTATCATTATTGAAACTTGTCTTGTGACTGTCCTCATTTTATTTCTCATTGTCAAGCTCTATCCTTTGTAAATATTGAATGTTCTTTATATGAGCTATCACCTATATCCATTTTGAGTTTCTAGAATATTGTCCCTTTGTTTCTTTTCCCTCTATCCATTAGTTTTTCTTCTTCTCACCATGACTAGATTTATCTCTATAACCTTGAACTTTCCTCTTGATTTATTTTCCATTTTGAGCTTTTAAAAAAAAAAATTGTGCCTTTGTCGTCTATCTTGATAGTACTAAACACGGCCATTGTCTTTTACATTATGGTTTATGGATTGTTCCACCCTTGGAAAATATCTAAAGGGTTGAAAAAACATCCAAGGATATGAAACTCACACAGGTTTTCCTATTTTTGTGTTTATTGTGTTCAACTCTCCCAAACACTATCATTGTCTTAAGGATTACATTTTACCTATAAGTTATCCTTATTTATATTTAGGTTAGCTCTTTAAATTGTATGTTATCCTTCTCACTAGCAAACTTATAAAATATTTCTCTTGTTGTTCTCTTTAGACTGTGGTCACTTAGTTTCCAAATGTTAGGGACATTATATCATTGTCCTTAACTACCCTATAGTATACTTTCTTATAATTATGCACCCACTTAGATATTGTCATGCTGATTTTATTATGGACCTATTCTTTTTTGTATACAAGTCTCTATTTTTTATAAGAAATACCTTTATAAGCCCTTGACAACCTTTGCAACCTTCATTGGAAGCCTTACGAACACATGATCTATCAATATATGTGAAGCCTAAATGCAACTCTTGTACCATCATCTCCTTTTTTAGGACTATTCACCATCCTTTTTATATTTAATGACATTATGATAGTTGAAGAATCCCCTTGACCATGCCAAATGATAGAGGATAGTAAATAAAAAAGACACTATGCACTTTATTTTATATAAATAGAAACTGATGAAGACCTTTATGATTGACTATCCTCATAGATAGACTTCATGTATTTTGTGAATATATAGGTCATGGGACTCATTATGTTACATCTTGTCATATAAATTATACCCATGATGAACTTCAAGCTGTAAAATAAAAAAATTCTCACTATGAGATAAACTGTTAAACATAGGCCTTAATGCTATTGTGAAAAATTATTCTATGAATCTTCAACGACTGTGTTCCTCCTCACAAGTACTTTGGATTTTTATTGCAAAAAAATCCATCACTAACCCTTCATGAACAGGTGCTAGATTTTGACAAGGGTTTTTTTCACTCTTTCTCTTCATGAGATTCGTCAATACATATTTGCTAGGGTTTCCATTAATAGCAAACCCTTATGCTCATATTGACATATTTTTTTGGAAAGGATAGTTTGAAGGGGGTTGAAAAGTATGCAAGGTCTTATGAGGGTTTTCTCATTGAACTACCCATGAATGACCTCCAAACTATATCCTTGTCAATGACTAAACAGATTTTCTCTTCTAAAAAAATCAAACTGAGACTATCTCTCTTAGAATTTCATTTATCATTTACAAATCCACTCCACTATTACATTTCTCACATGAAATAGAATGAGGAATTTGAGAGAGAAACACATAAGAATGTGATATACAATCCTTGTGTCATGCAAGATGAATGTGGCACCTTCTCATAACCATAAAAAGGATTTGCAAAGAAGAAATGAATAGACTTGGCTTCTTCTATCTCTCCCACATGCCCTCTTATGCATGAGTTGGATAAATGTGCTTTCTAGACTTCCCCAATGTGCCCAATCTTATCCTTAACTTCTATAATTTTTCCCTTATCTTAGGAGCTTATTTCTCTCGTATAGCAATATGGGAGACTCTTTCAATGGAAACAAACAAAACCCTAATATTTCTCTCAACATGGAAGTTGGTGAAAGAATGAGTCTCCTTTAATTTTTAATTTTAATCTTTTTCCTTTTCTTCACTTTGGTGCCTTAAATGAAATGAGACCAAAAGCATTAACAACACCATGACAAACCTAATAATAATATCTTTGATGCATGCAAAGAGTGGGCACACATTCCTAACTATATCACTCATTATTTAATCCACTCATCATTATGGACCTTAGCATGCAAATATCATCCATTGTCTCTCCTAACACCTAGGAATGAGAAAGTAGTGTAAATGAAGTCAAGTAAACTTGTAAATATCATTTTCATTCTCCACGGGCCTTCTTAATGCCACTAGAACTAATATTCCAAGACATAAGGAGAAATAATGAAATATTAAGATCTCTCAACCACCTACATGGGTGTCCAAGTACCCATTCCAAGATGTTTGCAGATCTAACATTAGTAGATTAGGATTACAATAAAATAGAATAGTATTTTAACATTTCCCTAATTGATATTTATAAATTACAATGACATAAGTAGGAAATATAAATAGATCAATTATAGTATGTAAGTCCCATAACCTTCTTGCACCAATATAAGTCATTCATGCTCACTAGTTTCATTAGTGAATCTATGCCACTCTCAAGTTTCATTTTGTTGTAACCTAATCTTACCATTCTCCACCATCTCACAAAGAAAGTGATACTAAACATTGAAACAAAGAAAATAGGAACCCTAGGTCTAATGTGTAAACCTAGGATTCAATTTTTTGTTTTTTTGGGTGTTTTTCTTTTATTTCATTAAGATGGAGATCACAAGGTGTTTACACCAACTTTCAACCATGAAGGTGAACCAATCAGACCCAGATCTACATCTTTTAGGGTCTTGGAATGGATTGGAATTGATTTGTTATGATTAAACTATGTGCCCTACTATGAGAAATGCAATAATTTGAAAATTAACAGACTAAAACAATAACATACAGGAAAATCTAGGAAGTGTAGAGGATTGTGTACTTGCCCTAAAAATTTGGTTTCAATCACTATATGAGGACAAATTCGCCCTAGGGCATATAGGTTCTTGTATGCTTCCTCTACTCTACTTTTTAGGTCCTCTAATGACATATCTTAGCTTTTGATTCTCGGTTGCAGAGTTGTCTAAACACTGTCAGATAATTTTATAAGTGATTTTTTGTTTGAAGGGACTAAAAACCCTTTTACAACCAAGAGCACACGTGCCTTAACCCCCTAACATCTTTAAAGAAACTGCCTGAATCCACCAGGCACCAACCACAATCTGTAGCATCCACTCCATAGCGAAACAACTGCTCAGCACTAAGCTAAAACAAAAAGGGTTGCCAAAGAACCCTTCAAGACCTCATTTTTCCCCACCTCCCTACCTTAATAAGAGATCAACAAGGGAAAACCAAATTGGTGTGAAACACCAACAAAATCCTGATTCTCAAAAGAGCCAGAGAAACCAAACACCCCACCTCAATAAGGGTTTTGGGAAACACAACAAAGCATTGCGAAGCAACAACTAACCAGTAGCACCAAAACGCTTGAGAAGCCAACCCAACCTACACCTTTAAAAGAGAGGGCTCCCCTCTATAGGAGAGGATGACATGAAACCCCTTACCTCCATAACCACAATTCTCCACGCCAAACAAGCTCCACCTTAATAGAAGCCAACACTTCACCTCAAAAGAAGCAATCTCCCCCTCTATAGGAAACATCGGCTGAAGAATCCAATAAGTAGCTACAAAAGGAAGGGCTGACATAACATCCCTTAGTAGCGCAAGCATCAGGTACCGGGAAAAGGAAAAAACCACCACATAGAGCTCATATAGCTAGGTCCAAAGAGAAAAACAATGAGCAAACCCCAAAGACTCAAAACTTTCTCAGTAAGTAACACCCAACACCATTAATCATGCTATTTTTTTCTTTTTAAATTTTCAAAACACAAGATCAAGATAGAAAATTAAATAAGAAATCACATTTATTTCATTTCACAAGTCTAGCTTTTCAATCATTGAATAATTTCAAATCAGATTAATAAAATCTCCTATATGAATTTCAAATGCATTCATCATGCCATTTTGTGGTGTGTGCACCCAGATTCCATCAAGCTTACCGTTCAATCTGACTAAACGATCCTACTTCAACCATGCTCTCGTCCTTCAACCTATTACCCTACATTTACACACACTTGCACTTCCACAATTCATTAGTAACATTTAATCATGATAAAGTATGAGATAGTTCATAAGATCACATAGTCAAAAGACGATCAACTTCTTTCAAACATTTCATAAATATCAAATTTTTATTCAACATATTGAATTTCCTTAATATTCCAATTTATCATATTTTAAATTTAAATGCAATAAAAATTGGGTTATGACATTTTCATTTCTAGCTATAGACAACAAGTTAAATACACCAAAATACTCAATAACATCCTAAACTCTATGTTTATAATATTTGAGAAAATCATTATTTGTGACATTTAGACTTCTTACTTAATTCACAATGATCTCACTATCTCTAGACACTTGCAAAAATATGAATTTCCTCTTCTTATCCTATTCTAGGGCATGAATAAGTGCCTCATACTCTGATTTATTGTTAATGCAAATAAAATCAAATTTGAAATCTGAGTAATACCTATCACCTTAAGGAGACACAAGCATTTCCCCTCCACCAACAACAATTTTACTTCTTGAACCATCAAAATATAGTTGCCAAAGTTCATTAGGTTATTGTTCACACTGTTGTTTCTCATCTTTTACAAGGTTAGGGACATCAAGGTATTGTTCATAGATAATATAAATACCCAACCTTGCTTCTTCCATATGTTTGAATGGATCAGTTTCATGATTCTCAACTACCCACTCATCTAAAAACAAATCAGGTGTGCCTTCTAAATGAGTGTTGGGCTCTTGGACAACAATATGTTCCTCTTATTCATGGATGGTAAAATATGCATTGACAACACTACGAAAAATATAGTTCTATATGGTCTTTTTATTATAGGTTCTAATTTTATAGTCACCCTAGTGCCATATCTTGTTCTAAAAAATAGGAGTGACCAATCATAAGATAAGTAACCCCCTAATTTCGTAGTGAAGTATCTAGAAAGGCATATGGAAAAATATGGTGGTAAATATATGACATGTATATTTTGTGGTATGGAGAAGTTTGGGAAAGCATGTAAAATAAGACCCAAATATTTGATTATCCCAACTATGTTTATGGTTGTCCCATATAACTAGGATATTCCCTTGATAAGAGGCTCACATGATAGTCCAATATTATCTACTATTTATTTAGGAATCACAAAGCTACTTGATCCTAAGTCAATCCTAAAGTTATGGATAATGTGTTGGCCAATAATCAAACACACAAAAAATGGAGGTGGTTTTACATCTTTGATTTGTTGTTCACTCTTGACATGGGGAGAATTAGCAAGTACAACTCTAGGATTCTCCTTTGAAGTTTCATTTGATAAGGTGAGATTAGACAAATCCTTTTGACTTGGACATGATAAGGAATCCCATATTGACATGCTAACATTTTATTTTTTCATATGCTCCAAAATATTGAATGGTATTGACTAAAATTTTGACGTCCTTTAAGAACAACATCTCCTTGTGTTTGCAATGGTTATGGTTGGGTTCTTGTTTGATCTTTTCTTTGCAAAACTTGACATCTTAGTATAATTTGAACATACCAATAAGATTATGGACTAGAAACACCTTGGTGACTTGTAGAAGCTTGGTTTTTCCCCCTCTTAGCTTGTTATCCCATGCTAACAACCCTCTTTTTAGCTCTTGTATTAGTTACTATGGAGTAAGAAGATTGATTTTGTGCTTGTGGATGGATTACCCCACAAAACTCTTCACCTTACTAATTCATGAGAGTGACATCATGGTTACCATACTCAGGATGAGGACTCTATTGTTCATCATTGTCTTGTGCTTCATGTTGTTGAACAATGGTGTTATTTTGTACCATGAGGGCCCGATTTAAAATTCCATTAGAGCATGTGGCTTGATTATGGGATTTATTTCATGGAAAAAACCATTCATAATATTGTACCATGTTATTTTGGATTGGTACAGTTTCTCTAGATGTTTTTGCAGCATTTTGATTGTAGGGCTGACATGGTCTAGCATTGAAATTTCTCCTTTGACACTGAGGACTTATTTTCTCAATCAAACCTCTCTTAGGTGCCTATGAGAATCTTTTCCTAATTTTTATCTTTAAAATTGCTCCATGTTGGTGGTTGAGTAGAAATTATTTACTTTATTTGACCTCCATTAAAGATGCTCCTTGAAATGCTTCAAGATTCCCTCAACTATGCATGGCTTTCTCAAACTTCCCCTAGATATCTAGAACTATTCTCAATATCACCCAAACTACCCCTCGATTCTTAAAATTGTTCATAAATCCTCCAACTACCAAAATCTCCATAAAAATTGTTTATATGACATGTGAGGGAGAGTTTAAAATGGTAAAAACTCCCTAGAGGGTGTGGGATATCTTTTAGGACTAGTAGTTGCCACTTGTTTCTTATTCCCTAAAACCTCTCCATCTTCATCCTTCCATCACTGTCACTTGTAGAGTAAATTCAAGAACTATTGTCTATTATTTACAGGATTAGAGCGAGGGCATTTTTAAGTAATGAAACCTCCATTCATAAACCATTGCATTATGATTGTCATTTATTCATTTGGTCATTGTCATATTTATTGTGTAGTGTCTTCTATGTTCATGATGAGTCCCCTTATAACACACTATCATCTTTTCATTTCTCACAGGCCTGGTAGTTGTGTTTAAGTTTTCATGACAATGTTAAATATCTCTCTCATGCATCATTAACCCTTCCTAGTTGTCATGTCATTTGACTTACAAAATATCATAGAATGACATGTGTGTCTTCCTAATGAGTTGTCAAAGTATCTCATGAATCTTTGGTAGTGATGGCATGATCCTTTTATCTCCTAATGAATCTCATACCCTAGCTTCTATCTTTTGGTATTGTTTCCTCTATCAAAATTCTCTTTCTTATCACCTTCCCAAATTTTTCCTCAATGGATTCTCTATTAAGATGTATGTTATCTCTTATAAGTGTTCTTTCTCATTGTGATTATTGACTCAGTCACTATGATCTATTCTTTTAGAATACACTAGGATTTTCATTTTTCATCCTCTTTCTGTACTTGTGACTATCCCTTGTTGTATTTGATATTATATTGGTTAATTTATCATTATCATCAAAATATGGGAACCTAGAGATCATTGTCATATCTTTTCATTTGAGTATTCTTCCTATCTTCCTTGAATTGTATGACTTTAACTTTATGAACTTGCCCCATCCATCCTTACATGGCTTCAAAATTTGACATGTCCCTTGAAAAATTATAAACTCATTTTCTTCTTGTTTTTTAAGGGAAACAACAACATGAAAGGCTTCTTTCATCATCCATAGACATTTTTTTCACTTGGGTTTGAGATAATATGACTGTCATATCTTTGTGCAATCCAAAAAACATTTTTTAATACACATTTCCTTTCAATATGTAGGCCAATCATCCCCTTTGTCACTCATTCTTCAACATATTGTCAAATATCACTTGACACTTGACACAAAGCTTATAGACCACTTCCTATTTATTCTTGTTTTTCCTTCTATAATTTTACTTTGTTTACAAGATATCATGCATTATAAGAGCCCATATATAGTTCATAAGACTCTTTCTACAAGATGTCATAGTAGCTTCTAGGTTTTAAAATAATAGTCTTCATTTACACTATATTCCTCAAGGACAATGTCACTTGTAAGGATTATCATTACATTGTTTGAAGTCATACTCAATAACTATCTTTTTGCTTAGTAAAGGTTATCCCAATATCCTTTGAGATGCTCTCTCCCCTTTTTCAGCAGTCATGTAACCACTATCATTATTGAAACTTGTCTTGTGACTGTCCTCATTTTATTTCTCATTGTCAAGCTCTATCCTTTGTAAATATTGAATGTTCTTTATATGAGCTATCACCTATATCCATTTTGAGTTGCTATAATATTGTCCCTTTATTTCTTTTCCCTCTATCCATTAGTTTTTCTTCTCACTATGACTAGATTTATCTCTATAACCTTGAACTTTCCTCTTGATTGATTTTCCATTTTGAGCTTTTAAAAAAAAAAATTGTGCCTTCGTTGTCTATCTTGATAGTACTAAACACGGCCATTGTCTTTTACATTATGGTTTATGGATTGTTCCACCCTTGGAAAATATCTAAAGGGTTGAAAAAACATCCAAGGATATGAAACTCACACAGGTTTTCCTATTTTTGTGTTTATTGTGTTCAACTCTCCCAAACACTATCATTGTCTTAAGGATTACATTTTACCTATAAGTTATCCTTATTTATATTTAGGTTAGCTCTTTAAATTGTATGTTATCCTTCTCACTAGCAAACTTATAAAATATTTCTCTTGTTGTTCTCTTTAGACTGTGGTCACTTAGTTTCCAAATGTTAGGGACATTATATCATTGTCCTTAACTACCCTATAGTATACTTTCTTATAATTATGCACCCACTTAGATATTGTCATGCTGATTTTATTATGGACCTATTCTTTTTTGTATACAAGTCTCTATTTTTTATAAGAAATACCTTTATAAGCCCTTGACAACCTTTGCAACCTTCATTGGAAGCCTTACGAACACATGATCTATCAATATATGTGAAGCCTAAATGCAACTCTTGTACCATCATCTCCTTTTTTAGGACTATTCACCATCCTTTTTATATTTAATGACATTATGATAGTTGAAGAATCCCCTTGACCATGCCAAATGATAGAGGATAGTAAATAAAAAAGACACTATGCACTTTATTTTATATAAATAGAAACTGATGAAGACCTTTATGATTGACTATCCTCATAGATAGACTTCATGTATTTTGTGAATATATAGGTCATGGGACTCATTATGTTACATCTTGTCATATAAATTATACCCATGATGAACTTCAAGCTGTAAAATAAAAAAATTCTCACTATGAGATAAACTGTTAAACATAGGCCTTAATGCTATTGTGAAAAATTATTCTATGAATCTTCAACGACTGTGTTCCTCCTCACAAGTACTTTGGATTTTTATTGCAAAAAAATCCATCACTAACCCTTCATGAACAGGTGCTAGATTTTGACAAGGGTTTTTTTCACTCTTTCTCTTCATGAGATTCGTCAATACATATTTGCTAGGGTTTCCATTAATAGCAAACCCTTATGCTCATATTGACATATTTTTTTGGAAAGGATAGTTTGAAGGGGGTTGAAAAGTATGCAAGGTCTTATGAGGGTTTTCTCATTGAACTACCCATGAATGACCTCCAAACTATATCCTTGTCAATGACTAAACAGATTTTCTCTTCTAAAAAAATCAAACTGAGACTATCTCTCTTAGAATTTCATTTATCATTTACAAATCCACTCCACTATTACATTTCTCACATGAAATAGAATGAGGAATTTGAGAGAGAAACACATAAGAATGTGATATACAATCCTTGTGTCATGCAAGATGAATGTGGCACCTTCTCATAACCATAAAAAGGATTTGCAAAGAAGAAATGAATAGACTTGGCTTCTTCTATCTCTCCCACATGCCCTCTTATGCATGAGTTGGATAAATGTGCTTTCTAGACTTCCCCAATGTGCCCAATCTTATCCTTAACTTCTATAATTTTTCCCTTATCTTAGGAGCTTATTTCTCTCGTATAGCAATATGGGAGACTCTTTCAATGGAAACAAACAAAACCCTAATATTTCTCTCAACATGGAAGTTGGTGAAAGAATGAGTCTCCTTTAATTTTTAATTTTAATCTTTTTCCTTTTCTTCACTTTGGTGCCTTAAATGAAATGAGACCAAAAGCATTAACAACACCATGACAAACCTAATAATAATATCTTTGATGCATGCAAAGAGTGGGCACACATTCCTAACTATATCACTCATTATTTAATCCACTCATCATTATGGACCTTAGCATGCAAATATCATCCATTGTCTCTCCTAACACCTAGGAATGAGAAAGTAGTGTAAATGAAGTCAAGTAAACTTGTAAATATCATTTTCATTCTCCACGGGCCTTCTTAATGCCACTAGAACTAATATTCCAAGACATAAGGAGAAATAATGAAATATTAAGATCTCTCAACCACCTACATGGGTGTCCAAGTACCCATTCCAAGATGTTTGCAGATCTAACATTAGTAGATTAGGATTACAATAAAATAGAATAGTATTTTAACATTTCCCTAATTGATATTTATAAATTACAATGACATAAGTAGGAAATATAAATAGATCAATTATAGTATGTAAGTCCCATAACCTTCTTGCACCAATATAAGTCATTCATGCTCACTAGTTTCATTAGTGAATCTATGCCACTCTCAAGTTTCATTTTGTTGTAACCTAATCTTACCATTCTCCACCATCTCACAAAGAAAGTGATACTAAACATTGAAACAAAGAAAATAGGAACCCTAGGTCTAATGTGTAAACCTAGGATTCAATTTTTTGTTTTTTTGGGTGTTTTTCTTTTATTTCATTAAGATGGAGATCACAAGGTGTTTACACCAACTTTCAACCATGAAGGTGAACCAATCAGACCCAGATCTACATCTTTTAGGGTCTTGGAATGGATTGGAATTGATTTGTTATGATTAAACTATGTGCCCTACTATGAGAAATGCAATAATTTGAAAATTAACAGACTAAAACAATAACATACAGGAAAATCTAGGAAGTGTAGAGGATTGTGTACTTGCCCTAAAAATTTGGTTTCAATCACTATATGAGGACAAATTCGCCCTAGGGCATATAGGTTCTTGTATGCTTCCTCTACTCTACTTTTTAGGTCCTCTAATGACATATCTTAGCTTTTGATTCTCGGTTGCAGAGTTGTCTAAACACTGTCAGATAATTTTATAAGTGATTTTTTGTTTGAAGGGACTAAAAACCCTTTTACAACCAAGAGCACACGTGCCTTAACCCCCTAACATCTTTAAAGAAACTGCCTGAATCCACCAGGCACCAACCACAATCTGTAGCATCCACTCCATAGCGAAACAACTGCTCAGCACTAAGCTAAAACAAAAAGGGTTTCCAAAGAACCCTTCAAGACCTCATTTTTCCCCACCTCCCTACCTTAATAAGAGATCAACAAGGGAAAACCAAATTGGTGTGAAACACCAACAAAATCCTGATTCTCAAAAGAGCCAGAGAAACCAAACACCCCACCTCAATAAGGGTTTTGGGAAACACAACAAAGCATTGCGAAGCAACAACTAACCAGTAGCACCAAAACGCTTGAGAAGCCAACCCAACCTACACCTTTAAAAGAGAGGGCTCCCCTCTATAGGAGAGGATGACATGAAACCCCTTACCTCCATAACCACAATTCTCCACGCCAAACAAGCTCCACCTTAATAGAAGCCAACACTTCACCTCAAAAGAAGCAATCTCCCCCTCTATAGGAAACATCGGCTGAAGAATCCAATAAGTAGCTACAAAAGGAAGGGCTGACATAACATCCCTTAGTAGCGCAAGCATCAGGTACCGGGAAAAGGAAAAAACCACCACATAGAGCTCATATAGCTAGGTCCAAAGAGAAAACAATGAGCAAACCCCAGCACTCAAAAACTTTCTCAGGGCAACACCCAACACCATTAATCATGCTATTTTTTTCTTTTAAATTTTCAAAACACAAGATCAAGATAGAAAATTAAATAAGAAATCACATTTATTTCATTTCACAAGTCTAGCTTTTCAATCATTGAATAATTTCAAATCAGATTAATAAAATCTCCTATATGAATTTCAAATGCATTCATCATGCCATTTTGTGGTGTGTGCACCCAGATTCCATCAAGCTTACCGTTCAATCTGACTAAACGATCCTACTTCAACCATGCTCTCGTCCTTCAACCTATTACCCTACATTTACACACACTTGCACTTCCACAATTCATTAGTAACATTTAATCATGATAAAGTATGAGATAGTTCATAAGATCACATAGTCAAAAGACGATCAACTTCTTTCAAACATTTCATAAATATCAAATTTTTATTCAACATATTGAATTTCCTTAATATTCCAATTTATCATATTTTAAATTTAAATGCAATAAAAATTGGGTTATGACATTTTCATTTCTAGCTATAGACAACAAGTTAAATACACCAAAATACTCAATAACATCCTAAACTCTATGTTTATAATATTTGAGAAAATCATTATTTGTGACATTTAGACTTCTTACTTAATTCACAATGATCTCACTATCTCTAGACACTTGCAAAAATATGAATTTCCTCTTCTTATCCTATTCTAGGGCATGAATAAGTGCCTCATACTCTGATTTATTGTTAATGCAAATAAAATCAAATTTGAAATCTGAGTAATACCTATCACCTTAAGGAGACACAAGCATTTCCCCTCCACCAACAACAATTTTACTTCTTGAACCATCAAAATATAGTTGCCAAAGTTCATTAGGTTATTGTTCACACTGTTGTTTCTCATCTTTTACAAGGTTAGGGACATCAAGGTATTGTTCATAGATAATATAAATACCCAACCTTGCTTCTTCCATATGTTTGAATGGATCAGTTTCATGATTCTCAACTACCCACTCATCTAAAAACAAATCAGGTGTGCCTTCTAAATGAGTGTTGGGCTCTTGGACAACAATATGTTCCTCTTATTCATGGATGGTAAAATATGCATTGACAACACTACGAAAAATATAGTTCTATATGGTCTTTTTATTATAGGTTCTAATTTTATAGTCACCCTAGTGCCATATCTTGTTCTAAAAAATAGGAGTGACCAATCATAAGATAAGTAACCCCCTAATTTCGTAGTGAAGTCTCTAGAAAGGCATATGGAAAAATATGGTGGTAAATATATGACATGTATATTTTGTGGTATGGAGAAGTTTGGGAAAGCATGTAAAATAAGACCCAAATATTTGATTATCCCAACTATGTTTATGGTTGTCCCATATAACTAGGATATTCCCTTGATAAGAGGCTCACATGATAGTCCAATATTATCTACTATTTATTTAGGAATCACAAAGCTACTTGATCCTAAGTCAATCCTAAAGTTATGGATAATGTGTTGGCCAATAATCAAACACACAAAAAATGGAGGTGGTTTTACATCTTTGATTTGTTGTTCACTCTTGACATGGGGAGAATTAGCAAGTACAACTCTAGGATTCTCCTTTGAAGTTTCATTTGATAAGGTGAGATTAGACAAATCCTTTTGACTTGGACATGATAAGGAATCCCATATTGACATGCTAACATTTTATTTTTTCATATGCTCCAAAATATTGAATGGTATTGACTAAAATTTTGACGTCCTTTAAGAACAACATCTCCTTGTGTTTGCAATGGTTATGGTTGGGTTCTTGTTTGATCTTTTCTTTGCAAAACTTGACATCTTAGTATAATTTGAACATACCAATAAGATTATGGACTAGAAACACCTTGGTGACTTGTAGAAGCTTGGTTTTTCCCCCTCTTAGCTTGTTATCCCATGCTAACAACCCTCTTTTTAGCTCTTGTATTAGTTACTATGGAGTAAGAAGATTGATTTTGTGCTTGTGGATGGATTACCCCACAAAAATCTTCACCTTACTAATTCATGAGAGTGACATCATGGTTACCATACTCAGGATGAGGACTCTATTGTTCATCATTGTCTTGTGCTTCATGTTGTTGAACAATGGTGTTATTTTGTACCATGAGGGCCCGATTTAAAATTCCATTAGAGCATGTGGCTTGATTATGGGATTTATTTCATGGAAAAAACCATTCATAATATTGTACCATGTTATTTTGGATTGGTACAGTTTCTCTAGATGTTTTTGCAGCATTTTGATTGTAGGGCTGACATGGTCTAGCATTGAAATTTCTCCTTTGACACTGAGGACTTATTTTCTCAATCAAACCTCTCTTAGGTGCCTATGAGAATCTTTTCCTAATTTTTATCTTTAAAATTGCTCCATGTTGGTGGTTGAGTAGAAATTATTTACTTTATTTGACCTCCATTAAAGATGCTCCTTGAAATGCTTCAAGATTCCCTCAACTATGCATGGCTTTCTCAAACTTCCCCTAGATATCTAGAACTATTCTCAATATCACCCAAACTACCCCTCGATTCTTAAAATTGTTCATAAATCCTCCAACTACCAAAATCTCCATAAAAATTGTTTATATGACATGTGAGGGAGAGTTTAAAATGGTAAAAACTCCCTAGAGGGTGTGGGATATCTTTTAGGACTAGTAGTTGCCACTTGTTTCTTATTCCCTAAAACCTCTCCATCTTCATCCTTCCATCACTGTCACTTGTAGAGTAAATTCAAGAACTATTGTCTATTATTTACAGGATTAGAGCGAGGGCATTT
This sequence comes from Sequoia sempervirens, assembly GCA_007258455.2. Taxonomy (NCBI): domain Eukaryota; kingdom Viridiplantae; phylum Streptophyta; class Pinopsida; order Cupressales; family Cupressaceae; genus Sequoia; species Sequoia sempervirens. Next base: position 43,170 of record VDFB02266266.1, read on the forward strand.
TTAAGTAATGAAACCTCCATTCATAAACCATTGCATTATGATTGTCATTTATTCATTTGGTCATTGTCATATTTATTGTGTAGTGTCTTCTATGTTCATGATGAGTCCCCTTATAACACACTATCATCTTTTCATTTCTCACAGGCCTGGTAGTTGTGTTTAAGTTTTCATGACAATGTTAAATATCTCTCTCATGCATCATTAACCCTTCCTAGTTGTCATGTCATTTGACTTACAAAATATCATAGAATGACATGTGTGTCTTCCTAATGAGTTGTCAAAGTATCTCATGAATCTTTGGTAGTGATGGCATGATCCTTTTATCTCCTAATGAATCTCATACCCTAGCTTCTATCTTTTGGTATTGTTTCCTCTATCAAAATTCTCTTTCTTATCACCTTCCCAAATTTTTCCTCAATGGATTCTCTATTAAGATGTATGTTATCTCTTATAAGTGTTCTTTCTCATTGTGATTATTGACTCAGTCACTATGATCTATTCTTTTAGAATACACTAGGATTTTCATTTTTCATCCTCTTTCTGTACTTGTGACTATCCCTTGTTGTATTTGATATTATATTGGTTAATTTATCATTATCATCAAAATATGGGAACCTAGAGATCATTGTCATATCTTTTCATTTGAGTATTCTTCCTATCTTCCTTGAATTGTATGACTTTAACTTTATGAACTTGCCCCATCCATCCTTACATGGCTTCAAAATTTGACATGTCCCTTGAAAAATTATAAACTCATTTTCTTCTTGTTTTTTAAGGGAAACAACAACATGAAAGGCTTCTTTCATCATCCATAGACATTTTTTTCACTTGGGTTTGAGATAATATGACTGTCATATCTTTGTGCAATCCAAAACACATTTTTTAATACACATTTCCTTTCAATATGTAGGCCAATCATCCCCTTTGTCACTCATTCTTCAACATATTGTCAAATATCACTTGACACTTAACACAAAGCTTATAGACCACTTCCTATTTATTCTTGTTTTTCCTTATATAATTTTACTTTGTTTACAAGATATCATGCATTATAAGAGCCCATATATAGTTCATAAGACTCTTTCTATAAGATGTCATAGTAGCTTCTAGGTTTTAAAATAATAGTCTTCATTTACACTATATTCCTCAAGGACAATGTCACTTGTAAGGATTATCATTACATTGTTTGAAGTCATACTCAATAACTATATTTTTGCTTAGTAAAGGTTATCCCAATATCCTTTGAGATGCTCTCTCCCCTTTTTTAGCAGTCATGTAACCACTATCATTATTGAAACTTGTCTTGTGACTGTCCTCATTTTATTTCTCATTGTCAAGCTCTATCCTTTGTAAATATTGAATGTTCTTTATATGAGCTATCACCTATATCCATTTTGAGTTTCTAGAATATTGTCCCTTTGTTTCTTTTCCCTCTATCCATTAGTTTTTCTTCTTCTCACCATGACTAGATTTATCTCTATAACCTTGAACTTTCCTCTTGATTTATTTTCCATTTTGAGCTTTTAAAAAAAAAAATTGTGCCTTTGTCGTCTATCTTGATAGTACTAAACACGGCCATTGTCTTTTACATTATGGTTTATGGATTGTTCCACCCTTGGAAAATATCTAAAGGGTTGAAAAAACATCCAAGGATATGAAACTCACACAGGTTTTCCTATTTTTGTGTTTATTGTGTTCAACTCTCCCAAACACTATCATTGTCTTAAGGATTACATTTTACCTATAAGTTATCCTTATTTATATTTAGGTTAGCTCTTTAAATTGTATGTTATCCTTCTCACTAGCAAACTTATAAAATATTTCTCTTGTTGTTCTCTTTAGACTGTGGTCACTTAGTTTCCAAATGTTAGGGACATTATATCATTGTCCTTAACTACCCTATAGTATACTTTCTTATAATTATGCACCCACTTAGATATTGTCATGCTGATTTTATTATGGACCTATTCTTTTTTGTATACAAGTCTCTATTTTTTATAAGAAATACCTTTATAAGCCCTTGACAACCTTTGCAACCTTCATTGGAAGCCTTACGAACACATGATCTATCAATATATGTGAAGCCTAAATGCAACTCTTGTACCATCATCTCCTTTTTTAGGACTATTCACCATCCTTTTTATATTTAATGACATTATGATAGTTGAAGAATCCCCTTGACCATGCCAAATGATAGAGGATAGTAAATAAAAAAGACACTATGCACTTTATTTTATATAAATAGAAACTGATGAAGACCTTTATGATTGACTATCCTCATAGATAGACTTCATGTATTTTGTGAATATATAGGTCATGGGACTCATTATGTTACATCTTGTCATATAAATTATACCCATGATGAACTTCAAGCTGTAAAATAAAAAAATTCTCACTATGAGATAAACTGTTAAACATAGGCCTTAATGCTATTGTGAAAAATTATTCTATGAATCTTCAACGACTGTGTTCCTCCTCACAAGTACTTTGGATTTTTATTGCAAAAAAATCCATCACTAACCCTTCATGAACAGGTGCTAGATTTTGACAAGGGTTTTTTTCACTCTTTCTCTTCATGAGATTCGTCAATACATATTTGCTAGGGTTTCCATTAATAGCAAACCCTTATGCTCATATTGACATATTTTTTTGGAAAGGATAGTTTGAAGGGGGTTGAAAAGTATGCAAGGTCTTATGAGGGTTTTCTCATTGAACTACCCATGAATGACCTCCAAACTATATCCTTGTCAATGACTAAACAGATTTTCTCTTCTAAAAAAATCAAACTGAGACTATCTCTCTTAGAATTTCATTTATCATTTACAAATCCACTCCACTATTACATTTCTCACATGAAATAGAATGAGGAATTTGAGAGAGAAACACATAAGAATGTGATATACAATCCTTGTGTCATGCAAGATGAATGTGGCACCTTCTCATAACCATAAAAAGGATTTGCAAAGAAGAAATGAATAGACTTGGCTTCTTCTATCTCTCCCACATGCCCTCTTATGCATGAGTTGGATAAATGTGCTTTCTAGACTTCCCCAATGTGCCCAATCTTATCCTTAACTTCTATAATTTTTCCCTTATCTTAGGAGCTTATTTCTCTCGTATAGCAATATGGGAGACTCTTTCAATGGAAACAAACAAAACCCTAATATTTCTCTCAACATGGAAGTTGGTGAAAGAATGAGTCTCCTTTAATTTTTAATTTTAATCTTTTTCCTTTTCTTCACTTTGGTGCCTTAAATGAAATGAGACCAAAAGCATTAACAACACCATGACAAACCTAATAATAATATCTTTGATGCATGCAAAGAGTGGGCACACATTCCTAACTATATCACTCATTATTTAATCCACTCATCATTATGGACCTTAGCATGCAAATATCATCCATTGTCTCTCCTAACACCTAGGAATGAGAAAGTAGTGTAAATGAAGTCAAGTAAACTTGTAAATATCATTTTCATTCTCCACGGGCCTTCTTAATGCCACTAGAACTAATATTCCAAGACATAAGGAGAAATAATGAAATATTAAGATCTCTCAACCACCTACATGGGTGTCCAAGTACCCATTCCAAGATGTTTGCAGATCTAACATTAGTAGATTAGGATTACAATAAAATAGAATAGTATTTTAACATTTCCCTAATTGATATTTATAAATTACAATGACATAAGTAGGAAATATAAATAGATCAATTATAGTATGTAAGTCCCATAACCTTCTTGCACCAATATAAGTCATTCATGCTCACTAGTTTCATTAGTGAATCTATGCCACTCTCAAGTTTCATTTTGTTGTAACCTAATCTTACCATTCTCCACCATCTCACAAAGAAAGTGATACTAAACATTGAAACAAAGAAAATAGGAACCCTAGGTCTAATGTGTAAACCTAGGATTCAATTTTTTGTTTTTTTGGGTGTTTTTCTTTTATTTCATTAAGATGGAGATCACAAGGTGTTTACACCAACTTTCAACCATGAAGGTGAACCAATCAGACCCAGATCTACATCTTTTAGGGTCTTGGAATGGATTGGAATTGATTTGTTATGATTAAACTATGTGCCCTACTATGAGAAATGCAATAATTTGAAAATTAACAGACTAAAACAATAACATACAGGAAAATCTAGGAAGTGTAGAGGATTGTGTACTTGCCCTAAAAATTTGGTTTCAATCACTATATGAGGACAAATTCGCCCTAGGGCATATAGGTTCTTGTATGCTTCTTCTACTCTACTTTTTAGGTCCTCTAATGACATATCTTAGCTTTTGATTCTCGGTTGCAGAGTTGTCTAAACACTGTCAGATAATTTTATAAGTGATTTTTTGTGAGTAGACAAGGTGTAGGGCTTCAATTGAAAAAATGAACAATTTTTCTTCAAGCTTCCTTCAATCCTCTTCAAACCTGAAATTTGCACATTCACAAAGAGAAGAGATGTGCCATTTAGGGGCTTGCCTTAGTCAAACCCCTTGATAATTTTTCCACTTCCATAATGGAAATTTCAATGATAAAATAAATAAATAACAGGAAGGAATGATGCAGTCACAAAGTGTTGCAACTCACCACCCTTGAATGGCTTCCTCGAAGGACTAAAATCATACATATCAACTCAAGGCCTTGGATCTTTCTTGCTTGAATTCTTTGGAGACCTACAAAAGTGTTAGCCTTCACAAAACAATGATAAGATGAACAAACATAAACTCACATAGTGTAGACACTTAAAAATGTCCTGAATGATATCATGCTCTCGAACCAGATATACTAAAATCGCTTCGTCTTGAAACCTGTCCTCTTTTTGATCTAGCTATTTAATTAATCACATTTAATCTAATTGACCTTATTAGGCTAATTCACCCACTTCATGCTAACATTTCATCCTATTAAATTGAATAAATCAAATTATTTAATTTAATCCCTAAGTCCTCTTATTTAATTAAATAACCCTAAGTTATTTAATTAAATATCATATCATTTTCCCCTTTTCATTAAATCATTTATTTAATGAATATCATTTAATTCCCCTAAATTTGCATAATTGAAACTTTAGTTAATTATCAAATTACTAATTTATCTAATCCTCCCACTTGCAAGAGAATATTCCTCCTTTACACATTCCTCCAAAAAGAGAATATTCCCATGGAATATTTCTTTGCACAATTAAATTTGGTTTTAAATAGCTAAATATCTAATTTTCCTCACCCATGAGAATATTATTTGAGAATATTCTCTTTCTTCGCTCATTTGAAAAAGGGAATATTCCTTTTTGAAACAAACTTTCAACAAGACTTCTTGTGCAAGTTTTGAAAGTGTGTTTGTTTGGATGACTATAAGCCCTTGATTAAATATCAAATTGCATCCTCAACCCTTGACGGTAATCCATGATCCATGCCTCCATTTTCCTTCCATATTGACCATTGATTAACTTTTTCAATCTTATCCCTTCATTTCTCATTTGTCCTCCTATAAATAGGTCACTATTTGGAGACAAATGGATTCATCTTTTAAGAGAAAACTTATGCTATTAAAATCACTCTCATCTTGCACTCATATTTCATGTTGTAGAAGGAATTTTAGGTTAATTTCTTGCATCATATTAGATTAACTTCCATTAATGGCTTCCATGGTAACGTAGGTGCATCCATTTATCATATTTTGTAATTAGGGTTTTAATATTTTGAGCTTAAACTCCATTTATAATAGCTTTGCATACACCCATATCAATCATCTTAGCATATATCATGTTAGAATAGCTTTCATTATGTTAATTTATATTTTAAATCATGTTTTCATACACATCTATCATCGGTTTCGTCAAATTTCTTTAATATAATCAATCAAAATAAGCTCATTTATCCATGAGATTGGGAAAAGGGTCACCATTCCACATCAATGCGACACCACTCCCCCAATAGGATAAGTTTTAATGGATTAGAATTGGTGTTTTTGAAGCTTTCGTATTTTAATTTGTTAGTTTTAATGGATTCTTAGTTTAGTTTGCATTGAATGATCTTATTGGGATTGATGCATAGTGGCTTAAATACTCTTCGAATCCTCATGGAACAAGTGTAGTTAGCCAATACTACATTCATCAGTCACATTTTTGAGCTAGAAGGAGGGATTGAACTAATCAATCTGACAAATTTCTTGTTAAGTCTTCATTTTTCTTGTGGTTTTAGGTACAACGATGCTATTGAAGATTCACCGGCACATTTGATAACACATCGCTATACAATGACACACTTTGGTTTTTATTTTAGCAATGCATAATTAATTTAGTGGCGCTTAATTGATTTTGTCACCGCACATTTAAATAGCGACGCTAAGCTAATTTTTCATTGTGCCATAAATTTTTATTTAGCAACGCATTTGATGTCACTGTTTACTATAGAGCGATGCATCTAATTTTTCAATATAGTGACACAACTTCAATATAGTGATGCTATTGATGAAATCCAGTGACAATTGATTTCAGTGTCGTGATTTACTGGTAAACAAAACTGAACCTAAATTTTGACATGTGTTTTAATTTTTGGACTATATCTGATTGCTAACATGTCACTGACTTCTCATTTTGGTTTTTTAGGCTAACTAGTTTTGCAGGTTTGGAAAATAACATTCGAAGTGAAGGAGCATATCATTGTTTAATTTTATAATTGTACAAGTGTTTCGACAATTATGGGGCAATTATAACCCATTTATGATGCTTTATTTCACATTTTTAGGACCAAACTAGATTTCCTTTTGGTTTAAAATGAACATTCAATTTTTTAAAACTGAACCCTCACATCATTATTCTTGTTGGTTTAAAATTGAACAATACAATCTCAACACTTCAAATTGGTGTTTAAAACGAACTCATTTTGTTATGATGGATTAAAATAAACATGTGTTTGATTTACTTGCATATGCTTGTTGTGCATATCCAATTCCCTTGCACTTCGTACGATCTTGGGTGAAGAGAAACACACAAGTATACATGTTCTTCTTGGAAGCACTTATCCTCTTCCCTTGCACCTTTTGGCAATCTTGGGTGACGAAAAACATTTTACACTTCAAACATGTGTTACCTTTAGAGGGCCTACCTCCCAACTTGTGAGAGGGAACGACCCAAGTGGTGCTTTCATTTCGATCTACTATATAAATAATTAGTTGTGACTAAATTCATTAATCAGCTTGTTGTGGTTGTCCCATATTGACGAATGTCTTTCTTAGTATCCTTATGATGCGTTAAAACCATTAGATATTTCTAAGGGCTGGGAGGCCTCTTAATTGAGTGAATCATTGCGTGTATGGCACCAATTTATCCCAAATATGGTCATTAAAATCCTTGTTTGTAGTGGCTAACCAAGTCCAATTCTAAAACATATTTTAAGGTAGTGCATTGGAGTAGCACTGCTCCAAGAAGTTACTTACCATGTTCGGTTTTTTATTGAGGCAATAAAGCAAATGGGGAAAGGACTCCTTTGCTTAGCATGTCAAAATATTGCATTTCCTTAACATAGCCTATTTTTCCATTTCATCTTCATGGATTAATCATCTCTTCAGATGATGGTAAGCCTACTAAGAAATATGAACCCGCTCTATCTAGGATTCTAAATACTTGAGAGTCAGTTTAACACTTGCTTGGTTCCAAAATAATTACAAACAAATATCAACAAATCTTTTCAAAATTTCAAACCCTTTGGTCTAAGTATGGATACCCTTTGAAAAAAACTTGATATCAATGCTTGTACTAAGGATTTATTCCTAGAGACTTCTAAATATTTTGGCTTATATCTCAATCCATACTTCCCAAAGTAAACCTAGGTAACTATGCCCCTAACCTCATCATTTTCACAAAATGGACTTTGTGAGATGAATGGTGTTTTTGGCATAGGAATATAGTTTGAAATTAAGCAAGACAAAGTGTTTTTGGTAAAAAGAAACTCATTTAAGCAACATAAATTGACAAATTGAACCCCACATGACCATTTGACATCCAATCGCTCTGGTTGAACAACCTAACCTTACATCCACTCTCATTCAACCAAACTTTGAACTAATTGAGGGAGAACAAACATATATAATTAGTAGTTTGAGAAGCTTCACTTTTGAAACTAAGGAAACACCAAGTCAGTGGAGAAATGTAGCAAACATCTTAGACAAACAAGAGGAACAAGTCGATATTGTGCCCGAAAGGCCCATAATACCACTTCCTGCATGACAATAAATATCCTCTTTTCCATAATCTTGTGCTTCTCTAAATGATCTCTCACAAAATAAAAATCCCCAAGAGAAGGTCTACATGTCGTCACTTCAAAATTAGGCACCATAGTCAAAAGTTCATCAAGAAACATCTTGTGAATCTCTACCGCAATAGGAACATTTTGGTAAATAATTTTTATAGATGTGTTTCGATGAATGATCCAGACATGTATGCCTAGTATGAAGCCCTCATTTAAGTCAGCATTGGTCTTTTGGATTGAGTTAGTTCTAGGGTCAAGCATCTCTCTCACTACCTTGGTCGTGTAAAACAAAAGGTTTACTTTAGGTCAACATTGGGTTAAACATCTTCATCCATCCTTCATCATATTTTCATCCTTCACTTCACCTATCTTTGCAAAAATTTGAACACACCAACACTTTTTGACTTAGAAATCTATCAACCCAAACCCTAACTTAGCTACTTTGTATGTGAAATGAATCCTTTTCCATGCACTTGGTTAATTTAGTTATCATCTTTGGACTAGGTCATCTTGAAGGTCACGAGTCTACCCTAAAGATTCACAAGTTCATTAACACCCTTTATCCAAACATCAAACATCAAAATTCTAGTCAAAAGTGTTGTCTGAAATCATTTGCAAAGATCACTCTCCACATAATTCACCTTTTCATCTCCCATTACCATAATTTATCCAAAAATACTTAGAGCATCCCTTTTACCTAGATTTGAGTCAACTAGAGAGTTTAAACATTACAAATCTTAGCACAACTCTCCCATAGGTGACCCAAAATTGATTGTAAAGACAAGATCACAAGACAAGAGAATCATGGAGAAAACCAAAGTCACATTCACCTCAAGTGATCCTAATCCTCAAGAATTTGATCCAAGAAATCATGTTACCCCATCACAACAACCCTCGTCTCCATAAGGACCATATGAGATAGAAGGCATTATGAACAACCCATTTGAACTTACTAAGGAGGAAATCATGGAGTACAAACAAGAACATCAAGCCTTAGAAAACATGGCTCCAATTTCTCCTTCTTTTGTTGCACAATCATTAACACAAGGCTTAGCCTCATCCTCCATTCAAACAACTCCATCGCTAGGGCTAAATCAAACACCCATTCCTAGTATTGCAGCTAGTCTTGCCAAGGACTTTGGCCATACTCTTCCATTTGAAAGCAACACGCTTGAGGGTACCCTAAATACCAATCCATCTCAAAAAACCACTTGGACACCAACCTTTGGTGCTCCTACTATTCCTGAACACCCCTTACATCAAAATAAACCACTTACACTTCATGAATCCATGACAAACTCAACATACCGAGGGCACCCATCTTCATCCATCCCCAGAAGTACCACAAGTGCGCCCAATATCACACAAGGTAGTATAGGCCAAGTGTCTCAAATAGACCAACAAGGGCGTGCCAATACCCTTACACAAATTAAACCCTTAACGCAAATAGGGACATCTTTATCCACACCCCCAATTGGTTCATCCACACCATTGGTATCACAAAACACATCTATCCCATCCATCATCAACCTGAATCAAAACAATCCCTTGGTCATGAACCCCATCAACCAAGGTAATACCATGGTCACATCCCTAACACAAGGAAATACCCAAGACATTGGTCATGGGAACCTTTTCAATCAATGGACTCAAGGTCCTAATGTGTCATTACCATCCCAATACCTAATGGCACCATCATCATCTTTATCCATAGTCCCCCTCATCATGCAAAATCAAATGGGACCTCAAACTTACATTCCTCCATCCCAATCCACCATCTTGCAAGGAATGTTAAACCAAGGGAACCCCCAACCTCTCATCAACAACCTGCAACCCACTCAAAACATCAAAACCCAAAACCCATCGCAGATGTCCCAACAACCAACTGATCCTACATTACAAGCACATGCCTTAGCTTTAGAGCAAGCACAACAAGCTTATCATCAAGTCATCCAATAGCAAAAACAACAAGAATCCCTAGCAGCACAACAATAATAGCAACAACAACAAGCAGCCCTAGCAGCACAACAATTGCAATAACAACAGAAAGCATCCCTAGCAGTACAACAACAACAAAAAAAAGCCCTAGCAGCACAACAACAGTAGCAACAATAGCAAGTAGCCTTAGCAGCAAAACAAGTAGCCTTAGTAGCACAATAGCAACAACAACAACAAGTATCCTTAGCAACATAGCAACAACAACAAGCCCCCATATCCCAACAATGACATCAAGCATCCTTAGCAACACAACAAGTAGCCTTAGTAGCACAATAGAAACAACAACAACAACAACAACAAGAAGAAGCCCCCATATCCCAACAACAACATCAAGCAGCCTTAGCAGCCCAACTATAACAAGCGCAAAAAATAGCCCAAGTGGCCCAACAACAACAAGAATCCTTACTAGCTTAGCAATATGCCCAACAAAAATAACAAAAAGGTTTATACTACAACCCTCAACAAAACATCATCAACCCAAACACGTTAGGAACATATATGCCTCCACCACAATCACCTTCACAATACCCTACATCGCCATACACACCATACAATACCCCATCATATTAGAATCCCACATATAACCCATTCACCATCCCATAATACACAACATATGTTCCTCCACCAAACCCACAAGATGATGTAGCATCACAACTTAAGGTGTTAACACAAGAAATGCATGATCTCTGAATGGGAAAGATGAAGAATTCCCATACATAGAACCTATGCCCATATCCATTCAATCGAAACATCATAATGGTACCATTCGCTCCTAATTTTTGAAGTCCCCAAATTTGATAAATACAAAGGGAGAGGAAGTCTTGTGCACCATATCAAAGATTTTAACGTCATGTGTATGGAGGTCACCTACAATGAATCCTATTTGATGTGCCTCTTTCCATGAAGCTTGACAGGCCCAGCCATCGATTTGTTTTCTCAATTGCCTCCAGGTATCAAAACCTTCTAATAAATCACCGATAAATTCATTGATCACTTCTCCTTTAATCTTGACATGGACATAATCCTAGAAGAGTTGTATACTCTCAAATAGAACAAGGGAGAATCTTTCACAAATTTCTTGCAACGATGCAGGCAAAGAGCTAGTAAGAGCAAGTGGTTGATTCCTGGTGAACAACAAGTGGGGATCATCATAGCAAATTTAGATCCAGATCTATCCTTTCACTTGAAAATGAAATGCATTACATCTTATGACGAGCTTGTCCATAGATCCCTTAACATTGAGAGAGCTCTAATCTCACATGGAAATACTCAAGCCTATAAAGATAATCGCCCATCAAATAGTTCAAATGACAAGCCTTGTGTCTGGGCTAAGAACAAGAACATAATGAATAATGGCATGGTAGATGCTAAGGTGGTCCTAAGTGCTCCTAGTCCAAACAACAATCAAATAGCTAATGTTCAACCAAATGTGCAACAAACAACACCACAAAACAATCAAATCAATAACATCGAAATGCAACAAAGACAAACCCCTAATAAGAACAACTATCTGAAACACAAGTACACACAGTTGTCAGAACCTATTGAGAATATCATGAAGAAATTGGTAGATTCAAACCTGATAACGCTTCCCAATTTTGAAAAAATTCCAAGAACCCCAAGATAAACCACCCTAGTACAATGAAAAAATATCTTTGTGACTTTCATAAAATCAAAGGACACAAAACATCAAACTTTATGAGGCTCAAAATTTTTATCCAAGATCTTATCAAGAATGGAGATATGTTTGTTGAGGTACCAATCGAAAACCAGGATCTTAAGATATACAAGAACCCTATGCCAAATCATAGCAAAGGAAATAACACTAGAAAAGGTAAGGATTACACAAACGTGCAACATACCTATTCAAATGTAATCGCTTCCTGTGATAGTGTCATCACCATTGTCACCATCAAAGGGCCTAGTGTGAAGTGTGGAGTCACCACATGACATGGAAAATTCACCATCCAAGGAGTCCCATCTCAATCTAGGGCACAACCTACTTTTCCAACATCAAACCCTAGCAAGTATAGTCTCCAAGATCATCTTAAGAAGACCCCCACACAGATTTATATCTTAGAACTATTGATGCTATCCCTCACACATAGGGAAATCTTAGAGAAGGCTTTATCTTCATCATTTGTCCCTAATGATATTGATATGAAACAGTTTCAAGCTATGGTAGGGAATATCACTAATCATCTTCTCACCTTCTTGGAACAAGACCTACCATTCCAACCATCTCATAATCGTTCTTTACACCTTGAGGTTATTATTCATAAGAACAAGGTTGAAAGAGTCTTAGTAGATGGAAGTGCTGGTCTGAAAATTTGCACCCTTCAGTTGATCAAGAACTTGGGTTATTTAGAAGATGTTATTGAGAAAGAAAAGAGTATAACCATCAGAGCATATGATGATCAAGAGTAGGTATTGCAAGGCATCATCGCACTACCCATCCAAGTGGGACCTATCATTGTAGAGACTACATGCCAAGTGTTAGACCTTGATCTCCCCTACAACATCTTTCTTGGACAACCATGGATCCATACACTAAAAGTTGTAGCTTCGACCTACCATCAATGTGTAAAGTTTCCTTTTTAGGGCAGATAAGTTATCATCCATGGAGATCCTGAAACTTTTTACTACTGCAAGAACCTTGAGGCCAATTTTTACAAGATACCCCAGATCCCTAAAAATGATGAAGGGCCTACACCATCCTCCTCATTTGTCAATCCATCATCCCTTGCTTCTACCTAAGAAGCAAAAACACCCATTATGCAAAACATTCCTAACATCAAAGAAATGATCCAAGATGATGGTTGTGGAAACTATAAACTAACAAAGGACACTTTTGTGTTGGGAGAGCTACCTCTTTCTCCCCAATCCCATGGGAAACCCACATCTAGCAATAAATTTCCCGAAACAATAAAGATGGAAAATTCCACCTTCACCAAGTGGGGGGATTTGAAAAAAGATGTCAATGAGGAAGATGTCTCTAAACTACTATATCAAGATGAACAACCCATCCACGCTCTTCCCATGGAAGATGACAATAATGGCTTGCAGCTAATGAAGGGGTGGGGGTATAACAAGAATGAGAAACTAGGTCAAAATGACAATGATTTTCTAAAACCCATCATTCCTAAGAAATGCCCAAAGAATCTCAGCTTAGGATGTACTACTAGCAAGTTTACCCTTCTTGGAAAAGGTACTTCTGCTAATAGGGTTGAGGCTTCCTCTTGGTTACCAACATCATGTGATATGACCTTAGATGATCTATGTAGGATCTAGACTAGATTGCAGTATTTAAATGCTTAACTTTTACAAAGCTTTTACAATGATTATTTCAAGTTAATTAAAACGAAATTAACTTTAAGAAATAACAGAATGAAAGTAATATCAAGGTGATTTAACAAAAATGAAGGAAATGAGAGACAGAAAGAGAGAGAAAGAGAGGTGCAAACAGTGTTTGATTTCGGAGTTCGTCACAAATGTGACTACGTCTCCGGGTCCACTCCAATAGAGTGTGACCGATCCGATTAATCTCCAAATCAGTTACAAAAGCACCACCATCATTCTCCAAGCACTTCGGCAGCGTAACGACGCTCTGATATGCGAGAATGATCTGAAAGAATCTCCACAAGACCTCTCTTTTGATTATCTCCACCGCTTCAAGACTTCGTCACCTGAAAATAACTTGTGCCTATTCTCACCTCAAGCCCCCTTTTTATACATAAAATTGGCTCAAATTGGTTACTAACCAATTGATTTACAAAATATTTCCCAAATCCACCTTATCTCTCCCAAATACATAAAAATCTTTGCAATCTCCCTTTTACACATAAAAAATCTTCAAAATATCCCCCCTTTTACATAATAATCTTTGATAAATTCCCAAAATTAAATTTAAGCCCTTCCATTTATTTATTCTCGGGCTTTTGTCGTTTGGGAGGTTTGATTAAATCCTTTAAAAAGGATTATAGTTTGTTTTTTAATATAAAAATTAGGGATTTCTATTTAAAATGATAAGGCATTCGGTTTCCCATATTAGATAAAAATAACCGATGCCACTTACATGTTAAATCGCTTCGATGGCTCAACGGCCACATACTATTTTACCCGCCCGGGCATCACGGGTTCAAACCCCGTGAGCGGTTTGTTTTAAACAAACTTTGGAATAGAAATTCATCAAAACAAAACCGGCACTAAATATAGTTAGCCGCGTTCGGTGTGGTGTAACGGCAGCGCGTTAACCTCGGATGTGGGAGTTCGCGGGGTCAAATCCCCCGAACAATTTTGTTAAAACAAATAAACCGAATTGAAACCACCGACGGAGAAGATGGAGGACCGGTTGCCACGTGTCGCACCAGGAGGGTGCCACGTGGCGAGATTTAACTGGCAGAGAGAACAAACTCTACGCTGATGTGTCCGACAATTGGCATGCTGACTGATCTACAAATTGCTGACGTGGAAGCCGACGTGGAGGTGACGTGTCATATGACGTGGCTTGCTGACTGGACGGTGACGTGGCATGCTGATTGGACTGCCAACTGTATTTGCCACGTCGATGCTGACTGTGTACAGATGCCACGTGTCGTGATCTGATTGGTTCCGTACAACGCTGACAGGGAAGCCACGTGTCAGAACCTGGTTCGGCCACTTCATTACCCGTACAGTACGGAATGTTGACGTCAGCATCCGTACGGTCCACCTCAACAAGTCAACTGCAAACTTTGACCGCTGATAAGTTGAGCGTACGATGTCGGATTTCGACGAAACGAGTTGCGTTGGAAAGCTTGTGACAAGCTCTTCACGATGACGCCGTTTTCATTGATTTTTGACGACGCCATTTTTTTCCACCTTCTGGTCGCCCCTGATTCCAGTTTGACTGAAAGTTTGACTGGCTATAACTCGTGCAAACGGACTCCTTTTCACTCCGTTCGAGTTGCGTTGGAATCAGGACGCTGAGATCTTTCTGATGGTGTAGATTTTGGAGAAAAATGAGACACTTCAATTTTCACTGAAAAATGTCCACCGGATCAGGCCTCCCCACTGAAGACCTTTTGGACCTCCAAAAGTGGCATTTACTCTGACAATATGTGAGGACCTGACCTCCCCACTTGTCATGTATCCTCTGTACATCTGAATACCTGGCTCACAAGCACAATGAAGACTTCAACAATGTTGTTGAACATAAACATTATTGTATCACTTCCATAAACTTCTACATCAAATGTCGTAGCCACTAACCAACAAAAATTGACTAGCATCAAGCTGAACATCAATGCAGAAATGAAAGAAAATAAGTCAACAACAATTCGATCCTTCACAACAGGAACATTATTACCCAAGGATCCATCAACGCTTTCAAGCATCCTTTTCTCATGTTGTACTGCAAGTGCATCCTGCAACATCTGACCCTGGTTAGCTACTCCAAGTTCAAGTGTAGAACCACCTGTACTGAAAGACATAAGAGTTAACTCTTTACTTGCATTAATTACCCTCTTTAACTGCCCTGTGTTTGCAAAAGATTGATCAGTCTTAATCTTGTGAGAATGTACTATGTACTGAATGCCATCTTTAAACAAGTGATAATGATTTTGTTGCCTGTAGAAGATTGCTTTTCTATCATATAAGTAAGGGCTTCCAAGCACTATCCCACAGATATCCAGTGGAACTACATCAAACAGTACTTCATCCACAAATTTACTAGTAATTGTGAACCTTAAGGTGCATTGTTTTGTTACTTGCAACTTGTCATTTTCACAAATCCAGCCTAGTGGATAAGGTTTCTTATGTTGTGTAGTTTTTAATCCCAAGTTCTTTACAACACTTTCTGAAATTAAATTCACTTGAGAACCACTATCTATGAGTGCATCAATTTTACTGTTTTTAGCAACAACCCTTAAATGAAACAAGCTCATTCCTTTTTGCATCTTCAGAGAAATCATTAACTGTAGAAGAAGAAGCACAACTTGCAACAGAAACACTAGAAATAGAGGCTTTACCTTTTAGACCCATCGCTGTTATCTTAGTCTCATCATCTGAATCTGAACCAAGATCCATAACAACATTCATGGATTTATCCTTACCCTTCTGTTTCTGATTACGTCTTTGAGCCCACTTAGGCTTCAATTCGGGATGTAACTTCCAGCAGTGATTTTCATCATGACCTTCCTTGTCACAATGAGTGCAAGAAAGTTTCTCATCCTTCTTGACTGTAGCTGCCTTCTTTCCTTTCCTGTCTCTACATTCTTAGAAGATTTCTTTACATCATTATCAATAAAAGATCCTTTACCCCTTGACTCTAAGTGTGTTGCTTGAACAGACACTTCATCTAAGTTACAAGGGTTCAAAACCAGGATAGAATGCCTAAGGTAGGAATGTAGACCTCCTATGTACTTCAACAACGTGTCTTGGGTGTACAAAGGAACATTCAAAGAAATAGCCCTTTTCCTGAATTCATGGGTGTACTCTTGGACAGTTTGACCTTTCCCTTGCCTAAACATTTTGCAAATTCCATCATTAATTGCTGATATGTCCTAAGGGATAAACTGCTTCTTAAGAGCATTAATAAACTCTTCAAGTTAAACTGACTCTACCATGTTGTGAAACTTTGCCTTAGACTTCCTCCCACCAGGTTAAGGCAGTACCTCCTAAACGAAGAGTAGCTAATTGGATCTTATCAACATCATCTATTAGGTTCTGGACTCTACAGTAGACCTCTATTTGTTGAATCCAATCATCCAATTTTTCAGCATTAAGTTCTCCACAATATTTAGGTAAATCAAATTTTACATCCAGTTTGATTTTAGGTTTATACCCACTCTTGAAAGGATTAGAAGAAATAGAATGAGGAGAAGATGGAGAAGAAGGAGAAGGAGAAGAGGGAGGAGAAGAAGAAAAGGGGTGATTTGGTTGCTTGCCACCATCTTCAAGATGTTTCCCTTTCATGTCTTTGCGATCTTCTTGCTTCGACGAACCTTCTTCACGTTCCTTCCATTCTTGTCTCTCCTGAAAAAGTATGTCCACCTTTGCCTTCATCTCGAGGAATGCTCTTCGAAACTCCTGCTCACTAATCTCTTCAGGAACCTCCATTCCAGAAACTGACATCTTCGAAAATGTTTTATGCTTCCCGATCTCAGGATCAAAGTCTTCGAGCTTGCCTTCGCCTTTCTGAATCCTGGATCTTGTTAGCATTCAAAAAAACAATAACTGCAATAATAGCCAACTAGGCTCTGATACCAACTTGATCTGTATAGGATCTAGACTAGATTGCAGTATTTAAATGCTTAACTTTTACAAAGCTTTTACAATGATTATTTCAAGTTAATTAAAACGAAATTAACTTTAAGAAATAACAGAATGAAAGTAATATCAAGGTGATTTAACAAAAATGAAGGAAATGAGAGACAGAAAGAGAGAGAAAGAGAGGTGCAAACAGTGTTTGATTTCGGAGTTCGTCACAAATGTGACTACGTCTCCGGGTCCACTCCAATAGAGTGTGACCGATCCGATTAATCTCCAAATCAGTTACAAAAGCACCACCATCATTCTCCAAGCACTTCGGCAGCGTAACGACGCTCTGATATGCGAGAATGATCTGAAAGAATCTCCACAAGACCTCTCTTTTGATTATCTCCACCGCTTCAAGACTTCGTCACCTGAAAATAACTTGTGCCTATTCTCACCTCAAGCCCCCTTTTTATACATAAAATTGGCTCAAATTGGTTACTAACCAATTGATTTACAAAATATTTCCCAAATCCACCTTATCTCTCCCAAATACATAAAAATCTTTGCAATCTCCCTTTTACACATAAAAAATCTTCAAAATATCCCCCCTTTTACATAATAATCTTTGATAAATTCCCAAAATTAAATTTAAGCCCTTCCATTTATTTATTCTCGGGCTTTTGTCGTTTGGGAGGTTTGATTAAATCCTTTAAAAAGGATTATAGTTTGTTTTTAATATAAAAATTAGGGGATTTCATTTTAAAATGATAAGGCATTCGGTTTCCCATATTAGATAAAAATAACCGATGCCACTTACATGTTAAATCGTTTCGATGGCTCAACGGCCACATACTATTTTACCCGCCCGGGCATCACGGGTTCAAACCCCGTGAGCGGTTTGTTTTAAACAAACTTTGGAATAGAAATTCATCAAAACAAAACCGGCACTAAATATAGTTAGCCGCGTTCGGTGTGGTGTAACGGCAGCGCGTTAACCTCGGATGTGGGAGTTCGCGGGGTCAAATCCCCCGAACAATTTTGTTAAAACAAATAAACCGAATTGAAACCACCGACGGAGAAGATGGAGGACCGGTTGCCACGTGTCGCACCAGGAGGGTGCCACGTGGCGAGATTTAACTGGCAGAGAGAACAAACTCTACGCTGATGTGTCCGACAATTGGCATGCTGACTGATCTACAAATTGCTGACGTGGAAGCCGACGTGGAGGTGACGTGTCATATGACGTGGCTTGCTGACTGGACGGTGACGTGGCATGCTGATTGGACTGCCAACTGTATTTGCCACGTCGATGCTGACTGTGTACAGATGCCACGTGTCGTGATCTGATTGGTTCCGTACAATGCTGACAGGGAAGCCACGTGTCAGAACCTGGTTCGGCCACTTCATTACCCGTACAGTACGGAATGCTGACGTCAGCATCCGTACGGTCCACCTCAACAAGTCAACTGCAAACTTTGACCGCTGATAAGTTGAGCGTACGATGTCGGATTTCGACGAAACGAGTTGCGTTGGAAAGCTTGTGACAAGCTCTTCGCGATGACGCCGTTTTCATTGATTTTTTATGACGCCATTTTTTTCCACCTTCTGGTCGCCCCTGATTCCAGTTTGACCGAAAGTTTGACTGGCTATAACTCGTGCAAACGGACTCCTTTTCGCTCCGTTCGAGTTGTGTTGGAATCAGGACGCTGAGATCTTTCTGATGGTGCAGATTTTGGAGAAAAATGAGACACTTCAATTTTCACTGAAAAATGTCCACCGGATCATTAGACAACTTCCCCCTTGATGTTGTTGATCTATTTGAGAATAATTATCTCTTCATGATATCCATAACATCCTTTTCCTCGAATGATCAACCAACTGAAATTAGCCTCGTATACCCCCAACTCATTGGTTGGGACCAACAAGGACCATCAATCCTAGATTTATTCAAAAACGATGAAGCAATATCAAAATTCATGAACTTCACGACAAATTACCATAGGTAGATCACAAAGTTGGCTTTGATATAGAGCTAGACACAGGGGAATACTATAGGGAGACGATTGAATCCTTTAGTCGCAAAATGGTAAATATCCAAATAACATGCAGATCTTTGAGTGAAAACCACATTGTGGCACTTTTTGATCCTAAAATAGTAAAAAGAAAGGATGCATCTAAAGGCGAAAACCTCTCAGAGGCATCCAAGGATGAGGGATTCAATCTCCCCCTTAGTGTAATGCATCCATAGAAGTCAGTAGTGTTAGAAGAAAAGGTCACTCCAGTCAATATGGGAATAGAAGAAGTACCCAAGATAACTTTCAATGTTGAATCCTTGTTGGATGAAGAACAAAAAAATCCAGCTGCATTCCTGAAAGAGCGAAGAGCCAAATTTTCATGGTCATACACATATATGTTGGGCCTTGATCCAGAATTGGTTGTGCATCATTTAGTAGTCTATCATGAAGCCAAACTAGTGAAGCAGAAATTAAGAAAGATGCACCCTCAAACAACACTCATGATCAAACTTGAGTTACAAAAGCTTCTTTACGTTGGATTCATCTAACCAATTGACTATCCTGAGTGGGTTTCCAACCTGGTACAAGTCTCCAAACCCACTAGGGGCATCAAAATATGCATGGATTTTAGAGACTTAAACAAAGCATGTTCGAAGGATGATTTCTCTCTTCCTAACATTGACATCATTGTTGATTGAACAACTAGACATGAAATGTTGTCACTCATGGATGGTTTTTCAGGCTATAATCATATCATGATCGCCAAGGAGATCAACACAAAACTACATTCATTTGTCCATGGGGAACATATTGTTGGAACATGATGCCATTTGGGCTGAGGAATGTAGGAGCAACCTATCAAAGAGCAATGACTGTCATCTTTCATGACATGATCCAAAAAATAGTTGAAGATTGTGTGGATGATATTTTGGCCAAGTCAAAGGAAAGGAGTGAGCACATAGAAGTCTTGGGACCCATATTTGACAGGATTGGAGAGTATAAGGTATGGCTAAACATGAAAAAGTGTGTCTTTGGGGTTACATCAGGGAAGCTTCTTGGCTACATCATGTCACAGAGGGATAGAAATTGATCCAAAAAAAGTAAAAGCCATCTTAGAAATGGAACCCCCACAAACATTAAAATGGCTAAGAGGGCTACAAGGAAGATTGCAGTCCATCATAAGGTTCATAGCACAACCATAAGATAAAATCCACCCTTTCTTGCATCTTCTCCATAAAGGAATAACTTACAAGTGGGATGAGAAGTGTGATAAAGCTTTCCAATAGATCAAGGAATACCTATTGACACCTCCAATGCTCATGCCACTAATACCAAACAAACCATTGATCTTGTATATCTCAGCAACATTAGTAGCACTAGGCGATCTTCTAGTAAGACATGATGAAAACAAAAAAAAAAGAGCTATCTATTACATCAGCAGGACCTTGGGTGGATATGAAATGAACTATTCATCCATTGAGAAAGCATGCTTAGTGGTGGTTTCTGCTTCACAAAAGTTTAGACATTACATGTTATCGCATCAAATCAAGCTTATTGCAAAGATCAACCCATTAAAATACATGTTATCAAAAGCAACTCTTACTCCAGGTGAATGGCCAAATGGGTAATAATCTTGACTAAGTTTGAGATAGAGTACGTGGAGTGCAAGGAAATCAAAGGAAAAGTGATCGCAGACCAACTAGCAGAAGCACCTATCTATGCAAAGAACTCGTTGATATCAGAATTCCCTGATGAATTAGTGTTCCTTGTCCATACAGTAGATCAATGGAAAATCTATTTTGATGGATCATTCACCCAACATGGATTAGGGGCAAGTATTCTTTTTATCACCCCTCAAGGAGATTTCATTCCAAAGTCATGCAGGCTATCATTTCCATGTATTCATTGAGCATATTTTATGACACTTGCACCTGGCCTATTTTCGAAAATTTATAAAAAATGAAAAAGAAAAAAAAAATAGTAGAGGGCCAATTTTCCCTCTTCCCATATACTTGTTAGGATATATTTTGTATTAGTTTTGGCCATTTTGGCCTATTGTGTAGAGAATAGTATTTTGCAACAATTTGGCCTTGTTGCAAGAATTTCATGGCCTATTCGGCCTATCTATAGGATTATTTCATTGTATAATTATTGGCTTTAATCGTCCTCTTTGCGTGCATGTTGTGAAGGATTTTATCTTTAGTGCACAATAATTTTGTAGAGGTCTTCGCTATTGGTCTTCCTGTTCACAGTTGTTAGTTGCTTGGCTTGAGGCACCATCCACCTATTGTGACTACTTTCTTTGTTCTTTTCACAGATCAATAATATGCAAAATTTCTCCCTACATGGCACTCACCAGTTCATTCCCACCCAACCACACACCTCAAAGTTTCTATAGTATTCTTTTTGTTGCGCCCAAGTATCTGCACATGGCTACAATACAAAGGCGCCCATTCCTCAATGCCTGTGTGACCTCTTCTTACTACTTGTGACCTCTTTCACCCATTTTCTCCATATCACAGTTTCCTCCATGCATTAATAGGGTGGCTTTCAATAGTTCATTAAGGCATGTATTTTGACAATGTGAACCTCAGTCGAGAACATTTGATTGGTAAATAATTGGTTTCTTACCTCCCTCACCCATCTGAGTCATAGATTATGTTTCATTTCAACAAATTTTATATTAGGCCACCCATGAGAAATAAAAAATTGGATGAGATCAATATGACCTTCTCCTTCAACAAATTGTTGGATATGCTAGACCTAGGAAGTGAGTACTATTCAATCTTCTTACACTATCTACAATTTTGCACATTATGTGCGCCATGAGATTCAAGTCTTCAATATATTGTTGAATAGCACATACTTGGTAAGATTTGGCTTTGAGAGTTGAATAAAAATTTCTTCATCTTCACTTGGCATTGGGCTATGTGGCTTTGATGGGCTATATAACTCTAATGGGCTATGTGGCGTTGTTGGGCTATGTAACTCTAATGGGATATGTGGCTCTCCTTGCACATGTGATGCATTATCTTTCTACTCAGGGTGTTGTTTAGGAGTTATTTTTTCTAGAGTTGTAGAGGAGTTATTTAGGAGTTATCTTTCTACTCTGGGAAATACTTCTTTTTGAGACATATACTCTTTTACCTAACAAAAATGACATGATTATTTTAATATGTTCCCTAAGTGGATTCACTAAGAAACCTATCCTACTGAAATAAGATGAAGCACATGACCCAAAATACATGGAAAACCTATCCTACTGAAATAAGATGAAGAAGCACATGATTCAAAATACGTGGAACAACTGGAAATATCAGAACAAGAAGGTGTTACTGAACATCAAACTCCATAATATGTACAAAATTCAAAAATTCAAAAATTGTGCAAGGATAAAACATCACCTACCCTTATTTATGATCAAGAAAATGTGTTCTTGAACTCTGAATCATCTAGTTTCCTGATCTAAGCATAAACATAAAGAACTCGAGATCAAAGAAGGACTAGTATAAAATTTTAAAAACATCCATTTGTTGTTGTAGAGCAATACTCAAGTTTTTAAAATAGCTCTATTGAAAAACATAAGGACAATGAAAAACATATGCATCCCAAGAACATCTTTTATTCACAAATTCCTGCTATCTTCAACAAGGAATTACAATTCATGTCACACACTATTTCCTTAGATGATGGAATTGAATTTAACTGATGTTGTGCACTCCTAAAGGATACTCAACTAGCCGGTTATACTATTAATTAGTGTAAGGTAAGTATCATCTAGACAAATTTTTTTGGATAAAATGATAGATTGCTCATAAATCTCTTTTCTCTATTAGGAAAGGATTTTAATGAATAACAAAACATGAATGCATTCAAATCATTTCTTGATAGATGATAATGAATTTCCACAGTTCAATCCTAACAAATTGATAGAAATTGGTACCATTTCTCAACTTTTGTTGACAGTTTTCCCACAAACTATAGAACAATTAACATGCATTAAAATTCCATTGACTCTTCTTAAAATACAAGAGTCAAGCTCAAAAAAATTTCCACAAATGGCATGTAGTGTTATTGTGTTTCAAGCATCCTTCACATTTTATCCTGTGTTTTTATCAGTCACTTTCAAAGAAACATAAAGCATCCAATGCAACTTCAGTAGAAATATGGGAAACTATCATCCACCAGCATGATGATCTATATGAACCATAACATTATGACTATTATCATCAACTCATTGTCACTATTATTCCCAACATTATAAGTTCTCAAAATTGAAAACCCCAAATTTCTAGTTCACCATGTGTGCATGTACATGTATACATATTTTTATGTACATGTGTGTACATATATATGTGTATGTGTGTACATGTATGTATGTATTATATATGTATATATGTGTATGTGTGTATGCATGTATGTGTGTACATATATACATTATGTACATAATGCATGTGTACATGTGTGTATGTGTACATTTATGTACATGTGTACATGTATGTATGTATTAGATATGTATATGTGTATGTGTGTATGCATGTATGTATGTATTATATATGTATGTGTATGTGTATGTGTGTATGCATGTATGTATGCATATATATACATACATGTATGTGTGTGTGTATGCATGTATGCATATATGTGTATGTATGTATGTACATGTGTACATGTATGTATGTACATACATGTACATATATGTACATGTACATGTGTATGTATGTATGTACTTGAGTATGTATGTATAAATATATGTATGTACTTGAGTACGTGTGCATGTACATATATATATTTATGCATACATATTTATGTATATATATATATACATATGTATTCATACACATGTACATGTATGTATATATACATGTACATAAATATGTATATGTATGTACATGTACATACACACATACACATGTATATGCATACATATGTACATATATATATACATGTACATACGTATATGTTTTAGTTTCGAAACTTGAAAATTTTGTTTAATTTAAATATATATTTGTTTTAGTTTTGAAAAAAATTCAATTTAAATTTGTTTTTAGCATCACATTTATCTTTTGTTTTAATGATATGCAGATCTCTATCTATTTACATATACAGATATATATATATATATCATGACCAATGAGGGATCTCATCATTCCCCTCATTCTGAGCATGATGCTCAAACTAGATCAAATTTATTTTAGGATAGTATTGCTAGATTAGACAATGCTCTAAAATGTTTAGAGCAAACAATTCACAACTCCCCCAATTTGGCTAATCGAGGTAGATTAGTCACTATTAGATAGGAGATTTATAAAATGATCGAGACAATTTGATCATACAATCCTTATGATGAAATCAACATCGAGCAGTTTTATTTGTCTCTTTCCAGGAGTGTTACTGGAACAATGAAACATAAAGAAGTTGCCAAATTAGTTTCAGGTGAAAATGTGTTATCCATGTTCCCATTTTATAGAGAAAAAAATAAAATTAGAGGATATGTGGTTACGAGGTGTGTAGATCCTCTTGTTGTGCCATTCATATACACTAGATGGTTGGCAGCGCATCATAGATGACCTCACAATGATGAGTTGCCACAGTATTTTGTCAAGTTATATGCAGAATTTCATTTACATATAGAGGTGGACTACGCATCTTATCCCAAGCATGTCGGCCAAGGTAAAGGCCATTTTTCTGACAAACCATAGTTTAGACATGCAGATTTACCACTACCTATGGACAAGAGGGCATTAGTTGTCCCAAACCTTTTGGTTTTACCAAAACGTTTGGAATTGGCAGCAACAGGGGAGGCAACAACAGGCTCCACTCAGATGCAATTTTTTTATAACATTGCCTCTATTACAACGTAGATTGATCATATTTCATCTAATTAAGTTGGTAGATACTTATTACGCCTATAGATTAGCCTTCCTCCCACAAAGGCTACATCTGCATCGTATGATCCATTTATTCATGTCGATCTACCTACTCTTTCAGATATCGAGCAGATGACCCACATGAATCTACATATTATGTGTAGAGTCTTAGTTTTGGATTTAGTGGCAACATATCAGGTTATCAGTGAGGACCATGGGATCCCTCTTAAGCAGGTACAAGACTTTATTAGACAACGATATCTTGGTACACATACGAGCCATGGGGTGGAAAATGTAGAGGATATTCCACATCATCCTACAGGTTCCCATACGCATCATGTTTCCATTGATCCTTTAGCTTGTATAGGTCGTCGTCAGGATGTTACAGGTCATGTTGAGGCTACTGGCATGTCACCTGATGTTGTCCATGGGACATACAATCAACTTCTTTTTGGTACTAATACATTTGTACATGCTACAAATCCCCAGGCTATGATATCTTTCCATTCTCGTGATCTTAGTGATATTGGTAGAGGCATCAATTAGGCACGCCAGGTACTTGAATATAATTTATACATATAAATTGTGTTCTAAAAAATTATATGTATACATGTAATGCATTTTAAAGTCTAGTTGTTTAACTCCTGATTGAAATTGTGTACTTGGAAATTTTAAGCAGTATGGTGATTTTCCGGACTTTAGAAATTTGGCGCATGATGGAGATCTTGCATAGTATGCAGCTGAGGTACATTTAAATTTAATAAAAAAATTAATTAAACTTGATGTAAGTTTGAACACATTGAACTTGTATGTATTGTAGTTTTAGATAATTTTACATATATGTGTACATGTATATATATAACATGCAATTAAAAATTAAATTTAAACATGTGTATACTTGAACACATGTAAGGGTTGGGACGAGGCTCAAGCCACAAATCGGGAGATCTTGGATTGGACCATGGATCCACACATGCTGGATCAGCAGAGGGATCAGTCCATGGATCGAGGGAGCTATCGGGCCGTGGATCGAGGGAGAGATCGAGGGAGAGGTTGAGGGAGAGATCAAGGGATAGATCAGACCAGAGATTTGATGATTCTATTCATACCAGACATCCTTCTCTTTGAGATCAGTTTTACATCTTATTACATGTTTGAGATCTGATTATTATGCTAGAGACACTTTTTATGATTTATATATATTGAACATTTACATACACTTATGTTTTATGGTACATATACTTGTTATAATTTACATCACATTCATACATTTATGTTTTATGGTTTGAATAGGTTTGTTATATGCGTGCATTATTATGGTTTGAACACTTGTTATATCTATAAATATATCGTGCATTATTAATTTGTACATATGGTTTTATTTATTTAGCAAGTGAACTCAAGAGTACCTTTATTTAAATTTATTATATATATATGTTTTGTTCAAATGCACTTGTACAAGTCTATTTACATCGAGAAATCAAAATGTTGGACTATCTAATGGTTGAGCTATTTGTAAATTTAAAAAGATGGACATGTGCACATGTAATTATACATACATGAACTCATTTTGTTATTGATATGGGAATACGAACTTATGTTGATATCTTCTTTTTTTTTAAAGTCAAAAATTGAGGGATGCATGCCAAATTAAACCATCAATGGACATGAAAATTAAAAATATATATTTTTAGATAATCTTAAGATATTGATATGCTCAAAGGATACAAATATGGATGATGATTTTTGAACTCTCCTTGCAAGGAGTGCTTCGTCATAAACTTTCAAAATAATAAAATTTCAAGATTAATTTGCTATATTTAAAAGTGGAACATAAAAATGCAATTGGGAATAGATGTTAACTTGAATTATTAGCTCTAAATGTTCATTTGTAAAGTTTCAAACTCTAGGTTAAATACATAAATTGTGCATGTATATCATGCTATATACATGAACTAAAGAATTCCATATAATCTAACACATGTGTTCATTTGAATGTGCATGCAAAGAATTATTGTTCACTAGATGATGAGCTATACTCAAGTGTCTAGTTGAATGTACAAATGAAATCAAATTTTAAGGGACCTTGATTTGTTATTAGGAGATTGGATTTGAAATGGATGATAGTCTATATTAAGGATACTTGGTCCCTAGAACATGATTTAATGAATGATTAGTTCTGGGATGATTATGGTTCAATGGGAACTATTACCTAATAAGGCACAATCTTAACTTGATGATTAGGATGGGGGATGCTTACCTGATGAAAATAATAATTAGGATGTGATGATTAGGATACATGAAAAATCCAGATGATCATTTAAAATTATTGAATATCACATTAAATTAACATATAATTTAAATAAAGTTCAAGTTCTAGAGACAACGTGTATGTCTAGATTCTTCAGGTCACTCAAACACCAAATCAACTCTATAATATACTTTTGGAGTTGAATGTTCAAATGAAATGAAAGATTCATGAAATTAATAATTCCATGAAACATAAATTTAAATGCAAAATTGGAACATAAACTAGGTTTTGTACAAATTGCACGCATGTGTATATTCAATCTAGCTCATATATATAAGTGGAGTTGAAAAAATATTTATTCAAATCTATTTGAAAGTGAAAGTTTAACAATTCTATGTCAAACATAAAAATACAATCAAGGAATCTAGATGATTTAAAGGAATTTATGCAAAATGTGAACTTTTTAATTTAGTCAAGTTCTAGGTAAATCAAGTAAATTGTGCATTATATATATATATATATATTCAATCTAAGATTCAACAAATGAAATTGAAGATTCTTGAGTGAACTTAAAAAAAATTCATGACCAACATAAAAATGCAATTGGAAATAGACATGATTCAAAAGGAATTTAGGCATTAATGTTTAAATGAAAGCATTTTTAAATTCACTAGGTTTTGTATCAAGCATATATTCAATCTAACATGTATGTATACACATTTAAGTGGAGTTTCAAATGTAAATTATGATTAAATATCAAAGATTAGATTGAACTAAACTAAGAATTCCACATGGAATAAATTTATTTAAATACAATTTTCCAAAAATAAATGACCAATCCTTTGAATTTAAAACCCATGTTCTAAATCATGTCACATGTGCAATCAATATAAATATAAATTATATATATCCAGTCATACACATACATATGTATATATCCAAAAAATAACTTAAAGCTCCTAGTACATAAAATTTGGATCCTCTCTATCTTTAATTATCTCTAAAATCTTTTCATGATCTTCAATAGGAAACCTCCACTTTTGTTTGGCACGTCCTCTTTTAGGTAAAGTTTCTAAATTTATTTTTGTTGCCAAAACTAAGTGACTGTAATGTAGAACCTTTTGTCTTGACCTATAATCAACAAATATAATACCATTTTTATCTATCTTTATTTATTGATAATATGTGCCTTCAATAATGACTAATCCAATGGGATACTCTTGTCCATCACCATCTGTCATTGATTCCACCAATTTTCTTTTTGGTTGCGTACATCTTAGTAGATAGTAATCTACACCTTCCGCATTTTCAGGATCTGCAACTACAACAAAAATATCTCCTGTGTACACACACCACATATATACATAAAGTAAATTCATAAATAAATTGTAAATATATATAAATTTAATATATATATTTAAATTTATATATATATAAACATGCTTGAAACTTACTTAAACATATAGAATATATATTTAAATCTTGATTTTAACTAAATTAAAATCAATATCCATACCTGTAACAACTAAATCATATACACATTCATAATCAGTTGAATATAGTGGATTGTAGACTCGACATTGTCATCTTCAACAAAAGGAGGCATTGATATTAATTGTTTCATTTCCCATTGTGAAACATACCCATCTCTAATATTCTCACATTTATCAATATTTGCAGTGTCCACAATGCAATCAACACAAAAACATGATTTTTCTCTCACATAAATTGCATAAGGCCTACTACTCCCTATTGTCATGATTTGATGCAGACTTCTAATACCATGAATTGCTTAACAATTATAAGGATTTGATCGATCAATATCTGTTTAAATTCAAACTTGAAAATTCAATTTGAAATCACGTATACATACAAGTGAACTTTGAAATTCAAATTTTTAACAAATTTTGACTAGATGTACTTGTAACTTCCCAAAAATACCGTGTGTTGTATGTTGAATCGCAAGCTAAAAAATGACTTTTGCACCATTCAACAATTTCATTTGCATTTCGTATGGAATTACCTACAAGTACACACAAGTTGGCACAATTTTTCACTTATTACTTTCAAGGAACTTATATCTAATCTTTTAAAAAATATCAAGCTAGATTCCATACATATATGGTGAAAGTTGCATACCAGCAAGTTCATGTTGATGAAGTGCACGCTTCACACATGCTCCTGCTCCATCATGCTCTCCTCTTCCATGTCTACTCTCATAAAAATTCCACAAAAATTTGGTGTTGCATCTAGCATGTTGACTGCTTAAACAAACAAAAGCTTTTGTAGACTTAAATTGTCCCATGAAGTTACAAATAATTAAACACTCAAACCAAATTAGTTTCAAAAAAGTAATTATATATAAGCAATTAAACAATTTAAGTCTCAAATTTAAAAGTAAATATATATAAATTTAAAAAATAATGTACTTACCAACACATCCATCAGAACATATCTAGTGTTGTTCTTGATTTATGCCACGTCATCTTAGGTCTTCAAAAAACATTTTGAAACAATGAGCTACATAGCTTCTATCATGATTTGTATCATCACTGATATAAAAGTGAACCTCTTTGATGGTAATTCGATCATCTTTGCTACTTTTTTTTCCATTGACTGCTACCTCTGCATGTCTGTAGCAAACTTGCACAAAAATTGCAACTTGCTCTGAATGATAATATTGACTTTGGATCTCAGTTTGAGGACTAAATGTATAGTTCTCAAAGAAATATACAATAGAGAGAATACAACCTAGTGGAAAGAAATTCTTTGAATCACGAAATTGCTTAGCTTTCCATCTTGCACCATGACAATGTTGGATATGTGGATATATGATATTGCGAAATTTACTCATGAATTCATTGTAAGGCAATCCACTTTCTTTGAGAACAATTTTTTTGGCCTCAACTCCTGACTTCGTTAAGTATGTCTCATATTCAAATCTCTTCCAAGTAACTTGCATTGAATCATTATTGTCAGCATGTAAAATATTCTTCAAATCTCCACAATCATTACATACATTTTTTATACACTGAACATTGAATTCATCTGAATCTTCTAATTTTTCGAATAGAAGAGACTTCACAAATTGTGTTGTGCTTCCAGGGATGGCTAAATTTCGATCAATTGCTGCCATAATTTTTCTATATGATTGTAGATGTAGATCAAATTCAACATGATTTCGACAACAACAAGTTTCACGTATTTTATTTATACATACAAATGATGGTCATAGTGTTTCAAACATCCTTTGACAAATCTTCACATTTGAAAATTCTTGTTTAAATGCTCCAAAAAGTTCACTTTGTGTTGTATCTATAAAATGCTTTGGATGAGAAACTTTTGTACCATCATCACCTATTATTTGTATAGTATCCCTTCTATTGGAAGAAACACGAGAGTGGGTGGTCCAATATTCAACCACCTGTTTCTTTACAACTTCTGAAATTCTATCTTTTTGGGGAACCCTACAAATATTTACCTAATTTTTCTCAATTTTTCTATCTATTTGATTTCTCTTTTCAATATAGCTTTGAACAGTTCTCCTAAAAACATTTAGTAATTCAAAAATTGCTTGAACTTGTCTTCTATGTGATAATTTCTTACTAGAAATTACAGTCATCAACGCTCTACGTGCAACACTTAAATCACTAGATCGACTCTTATTTTCAATACATTCCAATGCTTGTTGCAAGTTTTCAACAATTGTTTGTTTTAAATTTGATGAAATTTTCCTATTATCAACCCCTAACAACTCCAAAACAGGGGTCATTTCTTTTCGTCTAAATAACTTTGCAACTAACTGTGCTCTTCCAATTAGAGATTTTTTTTCAAAAAAATTATCCCATATTTTTTTAGAGTGTAATTTTAATGTACTTTCAGATAAAATATCTTCAGATGAAATATTATTGAAAAGAGAATCCTCATCCATCTCCATCATATTTTCCATACCATAGTCCAAAAAAATTATATTACTAGGTTCAGTTTGTTCTTGTACCTGTACGTCACCTTGATCATCAATATTTTCCATGGGTTGTTGTTCAGTAGATGTTCCTTCATCCGCTTTTCTCTTTCTTTGTCTTACTCGTATTCAATCATACTTCCTCGATCTAATCCTTGGATTTACCATCACAAATTGCACTCAAATTTCAATTCACCTGCATACAAATTTGTACACACATGAGCTTTCAATGAAACATGTACAATTAATATAGCATAAATATTTTAAAAAACTTGTACAACATAAATAAATGCAAAACATAAACATAAAATATATAAACAAAATTCTAATAAACATAAACATGCAAAACATAAAATATTTAATTTAATAATATATATACATGTATAAAAGATAAGTCCAAGTTGGAAATAAAAGTAAAGACAAAGGTAAATTTAATAAAACATAGGTATTTAAGGAGGACATGTAAGAACAAGAATGGAAGAACATAGAATTGGTGATCATTAATAATGAAATATAAGAATTTAAATAATGAAAACAACAATGCAAATTCATGTTTGAAAACACTTTTTAAATAAATATAATAATTGTTCAATAAATAATATAAATAAAATAATCTCCTTTCTATATAATTCTTTATAAATATATGATTTTACATAAGAGACACTTAAAACTATATATATAATTAGATCAAATAAATAAATAAAAAATAAACTTCTTGATAATGATATTTTTTATGTTTTTTATATTAATTTTACTAAACATAAGTATGTTAATTTTAAATGTATATATAAAAATAATTATCAAATTATCTAATGTGTACATGTCACACTTGTGAATGATAACAAATAAATGATAATAGTTAAATATTATAGATATATAACTTTTATTTTAAAATTTTTACAAATATTTCTTTGATGTTAATATTTTAATAAATAAAAAAATAGTGAAAACAAACTTCAAATGCTTTCAAGAAAATAAAGACATAATCAATTAAATAAGTTGAACATCAATACATACCTTCAAAAATAGCTCTCCTATTGTCCAAATGTGTTTTCTTTTGTCGAAATAAATCTTCTAAATTTTCAAAATTATAAACCTTCTAAAATGTCAAAATAAAGCTTTTTTGATCGAAAATAGCTCTTTCCCTGTTGAAATAATCAAAGTATTTGTTTTTTTTTTAATTTTCTTAACTTGAAAAATTAAAAGATTTTTTTTTTTATATCGACAAGTTTCGGCCGAGTCATTACCGACCGGTAAAGTTTCAACCGAAACCCTCTCGGCCATGTCATTCTCGATCGAGAGGGTTTCGGTTGAAATGTGCTCGGTCGAAAAGCATTCAGCCGAGAATGATGAGTTGGCATCCTACATGGCAGCCAACTCATCATTTTTCAGAATTTTCTGAAACATTCATCTTTGATAGAGTATTTCTCTAGTTAGATTGATCTTTCTGCAAAAAATAAAAATACCCTTTTGTAGAGCTTGGAGTGTAGAATCCAACTATATAATTTTTATAATATTTTGATTAGTTTTAATATATTTTATTTTTAAAATAATGCAAGTAGGTTTTAAAAATTAAAAAAAGAGGTTGATTAGATATTAAAAAAAAGATAGTAAAACTTATTAAAATGTTTTAAATCTTATATGGGGCACAAGAGGAGAGATTCTACTTCAAAATGGTATATTTTGTTTTTTGGAAATGATTAAAAAAATTGAAATTAGTTTACGGTCCGTGAAAACTGTTAAATTCTGACATGTTTGACTTTAAAACATTATTACGAGAAAAATATACATCAAAATGTGAATTTTTTTTTCCATGCACAAGATATTGAAGTTACCTATTTGGAAAAAAAAATAGGGAGAAATGAAGTTTTTTTCAACTTATTTCTTGACGGCCCGTGAAGTAACTTTTTTCTGAAATTTTCAGCATTCCAAAATTTGTCCTTTAATTGATAAAAACATAATGAAAACAATTTTTTTTAATTTTTAAAAAATTACAGGAATAAACTACATCAAAAGTTCTACATTTCATTAGTTCACACCATTTTGAAATTCAAAACATAAAGACCACTTTTATGTGGTCGAAGTTCAATTTTTTTTTTGTTGTTGGTCGATTCCTTTATAAAGTGTGACACAGGTTTGTGCTTTTACCCAATGACATATGTGGTTCCCATTCTAGTGGTATGCCTTTAGCTAAGAAAATATTGAGGGCGAGGTACTACTGGCCAACCATGGAAAGAGAAGCCCATTAGTATGTGTAGAAGTGTGTCCAGTGTCAATAGCATGAAGACCTTATTCATGCTCCAACTCAGGAGTTACAACCAATGGTCACACCTTGACCTTTATTTTAGTGGGGGCTTGACCTCATAGGAAAACTTATTCCCACCTCATCTAATGGCCATAAGTTTATCATAACAGCCTCTAAATACTTTACAAAGTGGGTTGAAGCCATTCCAATGACCTACATAATGGGGAAGAAAATTGCCAAGTTTATCCTAAATTATCTTATCTACCGCTATAGTGTTCCATAAGCCCTTATCTCAGACAATGGAAAACCCTTCAAGAATCAAGATGTGAAAGAGCTATGCCAGATATTCAACATCCAACATCGATTCTCTACCCTGTATTACCCCAGAGTAATGATGAAGTTGAGGCTACAAACAAGACCATTCTAAAAATCCTAAAGAAAATGGTCAATGAAATTGGTCGTGACTGGCATCTATAGTTAAATCCCACCCTCTAGGCCTATCAAACCAGTATCTGCATGCCTACAGGTGCAACTTCATTCTCTTTGGTCTATGGATCAGAAGCCATCCTACCTATCGAGTTTGAGATTCCTTCACTATGAGTGTTACTACAAAACTTGATCAATGATGAAGAGTGCAAAGTATCTCGGCTAAATGAGCTAGAATTCTTGGATGAGCATCATCTTGATGCCCTTAATCACTTACAAGTATATCAAAACCGACTAAAACAAAGTTATAAAAAAAAATCAAGAGTCAGTCTTTCCAGGTAGGAGATCTTGCTCTAAAGTAGAATCATAAAAATCTTCTAGATCAGGATAGTAAAGGAAATTTTGAGCCTAATTGGTTAGGCCCATTTATCGTCACAACAAGCTATGGATCAGGAGCATATCAATTGTCAACGCCTAAAGATGAACCCTTGTTGGAACCAACCAATAGTCTGCATCTTTAAAAAAATTATGCCTAAGCTTGAAGGGTGTAAATCTAAAAATAACAAAAAAAAAAAATGATAAAAAATCCAAAAAAATAAGAAAAAGGATTGAAAATAATAATTAAAAAAATTGTCCTATAGTGAAAACCACTTTAGTGGTGCTTTGGGAGAGTACCTTGGTGAAAACAAGGCAAACAAGTGCCTCACATAAATAAAGCACCTTCATCTATCTTTGGCCCTTTATCTTATCAATCTTTGCATCGCATCCATCCATCACATCATTCATCCTATTTATTCCATCACCCATCCACATATGTATCATAGCTTGATATTGTGAAGTATCACATCCCCTTTAGTACTACTTGGAATATTCCTAAGGTTAGCATATCCTACCTATATCAAGGTAGTCTATTGCATAACGCTAGGGGGAATTCATTATGAATTGGATTGGGTTCTTGTAAATCTTAAGGTTATTGGAAATCTCATCGAGAATCCCAAAAAAATTCGCAAAACATTATCAAAATCTAAAAACACTTGCAAAATCATCAAAATCCTATACAACTAAAATCCAAAAACACTCATAAAATTGTAAAGTCAAAAATTCAAAACATCCAAATAACATCAAAATCCCTAAAAAGGTTAAAACATCAAAAATCCAAAAATAGAACCATGCCGAACTATGGGTCTCTAAGCTTAAACGTAGGAAAGGCCATCATTGATGTGCCCTTGAGACACCCTAGGTCAGTCCTTTAGGATTCTGAAATAATAAACTAACAATCCATCAAGTGTTCATCTCTCATCATTAATAAGTCAAGTTAGTCGAACTATGTTGTCTTTGCGTATATAACGTAGGCAAGGCTAATCTTTAATCATCCCCCGAGGCCCCTAGGATAGTCTTTTAGGTTAGGTTCTTGGTCAAAAAGCTTAAAAAATCCCTAAACATTCAAATATTAGAAAATCCCTAAACATTCAAATATAAAAAAATCCTTAAACATTTGCAAAATCTCGAAAAACCCCTAAACATTCAAAAACTTAGGAAAATCCAAAAACATTTGAAAATTGAAAATCCCAAAACATTAGAAAGCATTCAAAAGACCTAAACAGCATCAAATATCTTAGAGAATACCCTAAACAACCTCAAATATTCACATAAACTCTTAAAAAGACCAAAAACATCCTCAAAACATTTTCAAATTACCAAAAACATTGAAATATTCTAAAAAAATCCAAAACCAGCCATCCCATTTCACTTTCACCCACAGTAAACTTTCACCCATAATAAATTGATCATCATCTTCAACCTTTGGTGAAACAAATAGAAAGCAAGTGTAACAAGTTGTAAAGTGAAAACCTAAGTGTCAAAATCTAAAGTCTAGATCATAGGTAAACAAGTTAGTGGAGTTTGTATGAACAACTTATCCCACACTTCATCATAATCAAAACATTTGATAACATGTCCTAAGATGCATCCTTCTTGCGATGGACATCAACATCAGAAATCACCATAGATATACTAAACTGGAAATCTAGATATAGATAATACTAACTGTTTGTCTTTGATTTTTTCTTCTGATTTATCTTATTGACCCATTTTGAGGACCTCTCGATGATGTCTATCAAAATCATTTAGAGAGAAAGGAATGGGGCATCGATCATTATCTTTTATTTATTGTGCTTGTGGGTATTCTTGTAAAATAATCTTGGCGCATACTTGCTTAGTTGTGTGTAGGGAGGTTGTTTGGAGTAGGTTATTGACTATTGTGTATGCTTTGGTCTAATATATTCTAAACTTCAAAACTACATTCCAACGAGGTTTCTGTATATCAAGGTGTGAACAAGAACTATCCTATCTATTTGCAAATTCAAAGTCTATTACACTAGATATAGCACCATCCTAGTTATTAATACATTGATGCATTGTGTCTATGTGTTATATCAAAAATAAGGAATGACAGAAAACCCCAATCCCAAGATATGAGCAAATCATCATCTCTCTCATCACCATCTCTAATAAAGTCTCAGTGGCTCATGGACTTGTTGGACTTATTGAATCAATCTTCAAAATCAATGGTCAAGTCATCTTATTTCTTCTATATGTTTTCCATGCTAACTTGGTATCATGACAGTCAACAAAAAAATAATCATGCATCCATTCTACATCCACAAAATCACCAGCATGCATACATATCACATCATATCATAATCAAGGAAAACATAATCCATTACCTCATCATTTAAGTTGTTTAGAATAGCTAAGAATCTCAATAGTCTAGGCATAAGCATACATTGCATTATCATATAATAAGCATGAACATCTGCATTATCTCTATATACATCCATATGCATCATCATGACATCATAAATCACATAAGAAAAGTACACGAAAAAATAAATGCACCCATCCATACATCTTGCATATCATTTGTATATCATAAACATATCATAGCATCCATCCCATAACATATCATAGAAAGGTACTGAAAAAGAATATAACACATCCATTGCATTACATTGCATCCATACATAATCATATAACATCACATCACATCATATGCATCCATACATTCATAAAGCATGAAATAAAAGGCACATCATATCGAATCTGGATCATCTCATATATATATCAAAAAATTATGACTGTCATGATACAAATCTGATTCAATGTATGAATATCAAAGAAAAAGTACAATATCCATGAGGCTATCAAAAATGATCCCATGAATGTATATCTATATAAAATCGAGCAAACAATCAAAAAGTGTCTACAAAAGCGGCTACCCCTAGTGGCTGCATGACTCACCCCTAATTGATAGTTGATCTTCAACTCTAAGTGGTGCCCTGCTCCGCTATGAAAAATTAGGATGTCTCATCACCTAGGGAACATCTCTATGATAATGCATATGGTAGTAAGTTCCTCGGTAACTGCCTCTCTATATAACCGAGCAGATATAGTCCATCCCTATGATGTAACCATCACTGCCTCAAGCTATTGCCTCTGCCCAATCTCTTGGGCCATCTGTAAGTCCAGTTGTTCCCGCAATTGAACCTCATGGTCTCTTTGTGCTATCATGTCCTATAGCTATTGCTACAACTAATCCCTCTTTTCCTATAACTAGTCTCTCTCGGTAATGAGAGCCTATACCTATGCCTGCACCTAAGCATCTAGTTGTATGGGTGGAGGAGGCGATGGTACACTTGAAACCTGTCCATCATGCCCATCCTGATGCCCTAGGTCCTGGTGACCCTGATCTCACTACTGCTGGTGCCCATCACCTGGCACCTGGGCCCTATCCTGATCCTGATCCTACCCTTTGCCTTGACCCCCATCCCTACCTTCGTCCCTTCCACCATCTTGGCCTCTAACCTTGCCTCTAGGGTATCCCCCTGTTCGATCTGTCAGGCGAGTAGGTTGCCTAAACCATGCATCATATCATGGCATCATGCTTGTATCAAGTATGCCCTGATCATAATCCCATGGCTTGGCAACGAGCTATCTAAATTCATTGATCGCCACTGTGGGGTCAATCTGTGATCCCCACTGCCCTCCCTTTTGGATTTGGAAAACACTATAGTGTAATGATCAGTCAGTACATCACGTACCTCCCCAATTTTTTGAGCAACACAGTATGGGAGGTATGACTCTATCATTGTATGCTCTCTCCCCTGCAAACATCGGGTTTTCCAAGCAAAATATAGATGTTGATGATCACCATACCATGTTAGATGTTGCAACCATAGCCTCCATTTGAACATGATCATGTCATCAATGACACAATGTCAATAAGCTAGACCTAACGGCATGGTGTGTTGTAATTTCATCGAAACTCTGTATCTAAAGACTACAGGCTCATCCTCGTGAATGTTTGTTAAAACCACCAAGGGCCTCAAAATTGCAATATGCTTATATGCCCAAATGTGGAGCAGTGTAACACCTGCCCCTATGCTCTTTCCCTCACGGTAGACGACCTCATACATGTTGTGGTACAATGAAGCAAGAAGAATTGGACCCCATGCATACATAACGGTCCTCCTAATCATTCCCTCCCGTACAAATCCCCATCCAAGACTGAAACCTATGTCCTGTCGGTCTGGGGAAATCACTCCAAAGATCAGTGCAAGTACGAACAATCCGAAAATGGGCACTCGATCGCAATATAGATCAAGGTCAATCTGAGAGCTCACCTGAATAATATCTCATCTATATAAAAGGGAGAGACACATCTGTGTCATATATGACACGCTTGCTGTGAATTGACAATCGTAATATTCACCACACATCTTCAATGTAAAGGTGGCCTCACCAATGGGCAGGTGAAACGAAGAGGTCTCATTGTGCCACCTCTTAATAAGCACTGCCATCATGGCCAAATGCGTCCAGACCTCGAGCAAGAAAGCGATGAAGCCTAACCCCAACATCCCCAGCTACTCTACCTCCAAGTCATCAAAATCTTGTGCCACTGCTAGAATGTCATAACAGTTCTCTCACAACATCAATGGGGAGGATCCTCCTACACGCATTGCACACACAACGTCAATTTGTTAAAAAAGTCAAAAAATTGATCAAAATTTGAGACTTTGCATCCAAAATATCAAAAGCATCGCTAAAATCAATAACGTCACTCCTTTAAGGGTGTGTCGTTGTATCCATTTCAGGGGTGTGTCACCAAATTAGTGACCTGCATGCTACGCTCAATACCAAATTGACATTTGTATGCGTCGCTCTATTAAAAATTTGGGGTGCATCACTAAAAGCTATGTGTCGCCCACCACTTTTGAGTGACGCTAAACCTAAATAGCCTGTGTTTCGCTATATTAACCTAGTGACTCCCTAATCAAATGTGTTGCCCAACCAAAAAATGGTGGTGCACCACTAGACGAAAGGTGTATTGCTATAAAATCAAGAATGACACTTTTGATGCATCAATTGCATCGCTATATAGTGACGTGCCTAGAAACCTAATTTTGGCCCCCTATTAAATGCACCTAAATGCAAAAATTGAGACAAGTTTTGAGTCTCATACTCGGGTTCCTACGTCTGCTTGCCACTGGTACTCTTGAACCCACTCCGAAAGGTGAAAAGGAAGCACTCGTTGTGCCATTTTGTTAGGAGGTCGGAGCTTAAAAGGCAGCAAATCTCTAAGGGTTGAATGCACAAATGAATTGAAAGTGACCCTTCATCACCTATTTAAGCCTAAAAATTAGGGGTTTTTTCCCTAATTTCAGCATAAAGCTAGGGTTTTGACCTATTTTACCTATTTCCACCCTATGCAACCTATTTTGAGCTATTTTTTGCATTTATGAGGCCATTTTTTGGCATCTCGGGGCCTATTTTCACACTTGAACCTATATTTAACCTTTGTCAAGAAATCAACCCAAAATTCAAACTTTTCGCCTGATTTCTCAAGGGGGTAGGTAACCAGCTTATTCCTTCCGCTGGGGCAATAGTGGGGCATCCAAAAATCAGAATTTTTTTAATTTTTTTTATCTGAGAAACAATTTTAATTTGAAAAGCACCAATCTTTGAACCAATGTAATAGGTACCTCGCTTCAAAGAGGGGAAAAATGTACACTTACAAATGTCTTGAATGATATCATGCACTCAAATTAGATATACTAACATTGCTTTGTCCTGAAACCCATCCTCTTTTCACTTAATTAATTAAATTAGCCTAGCTATTTAATTAATTCTGTCATTTTCATCTATTAATCTAATTGACCTAATTAGGTTAATTCACTCACTTCATGCTAACATTTTGTCCTATTAAATTGAATAAATCAAATTATTTAATTTAATTCCTAAGTCCTCTTATTTAATTAAATAACCCTAAGTTATTTAATTAACTATCATATCACTTTCCCCTTTTCATTAAATCATTTATTTAATGAATATCATTTAAACCCCTAAATTTGCATAATTGAAACTTTAGTTAATTATCAAATTACTAATTAATCTAATCCTCCCACTTCCAAGGGAATATTTCTCCTTTGCACATTCCTCCAAAAAGGGAATATTCCCATGGAATATTCCTTTGCACAATTAAATTTGGTTTTAAATAACCAAATATCTAATTTTCCTCACCCATGAGAATATTCTTTGAGAATATTCTCTTTCTTCACTCATTTGAAAAAGGGAATATTCCTTTTTGAAACAAACTTTCAACAAAACTTCTTGTGCAAGTTTTGAAAGTGTGTTTGTTTGGATGAATATAAGCCCTTGATTAAATATCAACTTGCATCCTCAACCCTTGATGGGAATCCATGATCCATGCCTCCATCTTCCTTCCATATTGACCGTTGATTAACTTTTTCAATATTAGCCCTTCATTTCTCATTTGTCCTCCTATAAATAGGTCAGTATTTGGAGACAAATGAATCCATCTTTTAAGAGAAAACTTATGGTGTTAAAATCACTCTCATCTTGCACTCATATTTCATGTTTTAGAAGGCATTTTAGGTTAATTTCTTGCATCGTATTAACTTAGCTTCCATTAATGGCTT
>VDFB02266268.1:0-47192 GCA_007258455.2 Sequoia sempervirens
GTTGCTTTCTTTTAAATTTAACTAGAAGAATCTTTTCCCACCTCTATCTATTCATTATAGTAAGTTGAGGTTGGTTCTATACCCAATTTATAGGAGCTAAAAAGAAGTAGAAGTGTTGTATAATAAGTACTATTTTGCTCGTCATTTCTAGCAAATCTTATGTTAGATATGAGAAATTTTTTGGGCAAGGACAGATTTTAGCAAATATGACAAGTCTATCAAATTTCAACATTGTAACATTACTATGTATGTCACACTTCTCGTGTAAAGAATATGTTTTTCAGACCCTTGGTGAATCATAATTCAATGTGATGTGGTCTTCCAAGGTTTAAGAATTTAAGCCAAACATTTTCAAAAGTCCAAAACAATTTCCAAGGGCCTAAATGTTGTTTGGAGATGATCAAGATGGCTTAACAAAGCTACCCAAAGAATTAGATCATACATTACAAAGATAACATCATGTTGAGCCAAAATTTATTTTGACATGTTTATGCTTACAATAAATCATCCCAAAGACCTGCAAGAACAACATATGTATTGTGCATCCTAGACCAAACTAATTCCAAACATGTTTATTTTGGCTTGAATTCATCTTGAGAATAGATTCTAAACTATTTTTATGATAGGAGTATTATGCAAGTACAAAAAATAGATAACACATTGTATAGAGTCTTCCATTTGATAAATTGATACCACTTCCAAGTGGACATAAAAAAGACAAAAAATGAGGCAAATGAAGAGTCACTGGTATCTCTTTTGATCATTTATCCTTTCATCTAGTTCTAAGATAAAAATGAAGTCATTGATGTCTCTCCACCTCCTAATTGATGTTTAATCTATCAATAATAGGTCTTATTTCATTTTATAGCAGTTTAGAGCAGAGAGGAATTACAGAGCAGCAAGCATAGAATTGTATGAGGCATAATGAGGCATTCCAATGTAAGTTGCACTTACTATTGCTCACATAGCCATAGCATTTCTGACCGTATAATATGGGGTTTGGGATGCTCCCAAATATATGGGGTAGTGGGTTATTACATTAAGACTGATATATATGCACTTTGATTTGATCACGAGTTATCAATTTCAGCTTTTAAATGCAATGCACTCTACTTATCTTCCCTGAAATCCTCTTTGGATTAATATGCATGCATATGTCGCCTATTTGAAGCATTTGGGTTTGACAAAATGCCTTTAAATAATGTGATCTCATGGAATGCCATCAACAACGACACATTTAGACAAGGATTTAGAAGAAATAGGTGCAAATCTTTAAGGAGTACCTCAACAATAGCTCGAGAATTGTTACAACCATTTTGGGTTGAAGACAATAATTTTGCAGACAAATGGCACATTGAAATCAAACAGATTTAGATGCTTACAATTTCTTTAACTCTAGTAGATTTCTCTATGAATTTTCTCAAACTTGAAAATTTAAATTTGTTTTGCAACACCTCTCATAGCAATATATCAACATCACTATTGTTGATGTTGAGATTTTTAAGATTGTAAGTTTTTTAAACACTTTCTGAAACAAAAGATTAACTTTACATAAAGAAAAAACTTGCCATACTGATATATACCTAAGTTTCAATCTAATAGTGATGTTGAGATTTCTAATATTGTAAATTTTTTTAACACTTTCTGGAATGAAAAGCTTGATTTTACATAAAGAAAAAACTACCATACTGATAGATACCTTAAAAGTTTTAAGCTATTCTAGCCACTTCCAAACTAAGTGGAGGTGGGATATGGAAAAAAATCTACATTGATAATTAATCATGCTTTACTCTTTAGAGAAAAACTCTACTTAGCAATAAGGTATTTCAAACTGAATATGTATGACATGTGCTTAAGGGAAGAACACAACTGCATAAGTCTTTAAGGCATGTCATTTAGTGTCCACAAGCTGACATTTCAACCATCGCTTTGGGACTGTATTCCAATAGCTAAGCATATATACTACATACAATAATTCAAAATTTGCCCCTTTCAACCAAAAGCTATTTTTTGTATATTCATGCATGAAACTCAAGTTCTGGTGAAATTAATGCATCATTTGATTATAAACAATGTGAACAAGGCAGTACTATTAGTGGCTGCACTACATATTTGTGAACGGTTGTCTGTCTGTTGAAAAATTTACAGTCTGCTAAGGGAAATGACAAAGGGAAAAAAGTGTTTGGAGGTCTACACTTAGACCGAACTCCAAATTTCTTTTGGTAGTAAATTGTCTGAAACATCAATTGCAAGTTTTGACTTTTCTATATTGCATAACTAAAACCCTCAATAATTTCCTTACCTGAATGCAAGGTTCTTGTCTGATAGAGGCAAGGACAATATAACCTCTTCTTTTGGAAATTATTTTCTAATGGTATGTATAAGTATTTAATTTTTTTGTTCTAGTTCTTTGGCAGCATTAAATTATTTGGACAAAGTATATCTATGATAAAACGTGATTTGAACATGGATTGTACATAACGTACTTGCATGTAATTGGGTTGTCCTGTTGGTCTTGTATGTAGGGAGTCCTAGTTTTTCTAGCAACAAAGTCTGAATCATTAAAAATGTAGAAGAGGCTATTGATGTTCAAAACTTCATTATCTATCTTGAGATGGCCATTGCTGCAATAGGACATTTATATGCATTCTCGTATAAAGAATACACTAAAGCAAACATAGGTGCATCTGACAGAGTAAAGAATATGATTGTGCAGAGCT
Organism: Sequoia sempervirens; assembly: GCA_007258455.2. Lineage (NCBI taxonomy): Eukaryota > Viridiplantae > Streptophyta > Pinopsida > Cupressales > Cupressaceae > Sequoia > Sequoia sempervirens. The sequence continues at coordinate 2,721 of VDFB02266268.1, forward strand.
ATAAAACCTTGAAGAATGTGATTGCAAATAAAATATGGAAGAATTAAGATGCAAGCCTAGAGGAAGTGGCAGATATTTTCAAAAAGAAGTGGAATGAAGCATGAAACTCAAAAGCAAAGTCAACATAGCAACGCAATAAAGTTGGTTAGAAGCATAATTCAACAGAGTTTCAGAATGGGCAGACATGGGGATGGATTTGAAGGACAAGGGACTATGGTGGATTGTAGTTTGATATTAAAGATGATTCAATTTATCACATAACTTACCTGAAGATACTGCCCAAATTGTGTTGTGATGTCAGCGTTTTTTGTTGCTTTTTGCCCGCTATTGGTTTTCGCTCATCTAAATTCTTCCTTGTTGCTATTGACCTTTCAGTTCTCCAATTTTGCGAGATGCAGCCTAAAAATAAGATATCGACAGGGTTTTAGATTATGCTTATTAAAACTCAATAAACAGTAAAAAGAGGGGGAAAAAAATCATGTATTACTACCTTAAGACCCAAATGGGCAGAGTTTCTAGCTAACGAATTGTTGAGACTGGAGAGTTGATTAACAGATTTTAATGGAGTAGAAACAGGAAAAATTGCAGACAAATAATATAGGTGGAAGTTGTATGGTAATTAGACTTGCTTAACTTAGAAAACCCTAGCACCACCTAATGCAGTTCATAGCCACCTACCTCCCCATCCACCATAAAGGATGTAATAGTTGTTGCCTTGCATACATGGAGAAAAGCAGAATTAAATGAGAAGCGACCTAGATATTTCGCTGGCAGATTGATATTTTGACATCGGCAAACGAAGAATAAAATCTATACACTGTTTGCAGGAGTGACGTGAAGCCTCCTTTCAAGAATCAACGGCTGCAAATGCTTCAACCTTCTTGCCTCCTACCTCCGTAATTTGCAGTCATTGTCAGGAAATTTGAGCTTCAGAAGCTCAGATAGGGACACGCCTTCGGCGTAACTAGCAATGGCACCTTGGTGTGCAATAGGTACGTCGAAGAGTTGTGGAAGGTCAATTAGGGAGAGTTTTTGGTCTGATTTTTTGCAAATCATATCCTGCTGTTTAGAATTTGGAGAGGAAATTTTAGAATATCAGTATCACGTCTGCTTTATAAATCTGTAAGATGGGTTTTTTGTATTCAACTACATGTTACTTTCCTTGTGTTATAAAAATTCAGAAATTCATTTTTAAATTTTGAGTCTGAAACTACCATAAATAAGGTAAGGATGGGAAGCACATTCTCTCAAATAAGGTACACTACTTCAAGAAGCACATTTAAAGTTAAACAAATCTCAGTCATTCATCATTTTCTGCCAAATTTTTGACTGCTTTTTAGACACTTTTAACTACTTTCCCTGTTGCTTTCACAACTGCTATTGGTTTTCGCTCCTTCAAACTCTCTCTCGTTGGTATTGACCTTTCACTCCTCCAATTTTGCGAGCTGCAACTTGAAAATAAGGTTTCGGCAAGGGTTTTAGAGTATGCTTATCAAAATGAAAATTACGGCCAAGATAGTCTTTTCTATTCTTGACAGATCTAATTTGAATATAACATAGGTCACACTCATATCATTGTACTCAGTATATAACATTAAAAAGACAAAATGCAATATCAAACTGGAATATATTGGACTAAATGCATTATCAAATTGGAATATGTGCAATTTTTATTTTCCCATTTAATTGTTTTAGTTGTGTTTAAATCTAAATGATCTACCATTAGATCTCATGTAGTAAACAAATGCATGCAAAAAAAAATTAAAATGACAACTTTCTTCCACAATGACCCAGACTTTCATGACATTCAAAGCATTTGAAGAAAAAAATTCATCATTGATGGTCCAGTACATAAAACTGAGATTGAAATTGCTATCAAAAAACAAATATGTGTTATGCATATAAAACTGAGATTGAAACTGCTGTCCAAAAAGAAATATGTGTTTTTCTGATAATTATAAGTTCAGAGAGGATTTTGTACCAGCCCTCTAATAGTTATGTATACAAATTTGTGACTCATAATTACATAAGTGTAGAAACAACTGTTCATATGGAGTGGATATTTTGAGGAGGATACATTACGAATGGAATGGATTGCCAGAGATGTTGAAAGTATACAGAAAACAATGCAAAAGTGCATGATATTTTCTGAAGTGTATCTATGCATTGGCATGTACAGAACTTGCAGCCATAATGCCTTCAATTGATATCCAAGTTATATAATTATTATTCATTTTCCATATGATAAATTCTATGGAAATAGAAATTTGAAACAAACAAACTGTGCTTTTGTATATAAAATACAAAAATTCCATTGATAACCATTGATATAAAATCAATATCTTGACAAAGCAAGAAGGTAGAAACAGTACAATCCCATAATACAATAGTAATTAAACCAATCTACCTAAACAATCTAGAGAGAACAAAAATTAAACCAATATACTACATATGCTATTAATAGTTAAACAACACAAGTAAATAATATAAAGCATGTAGAGTTTTTTATGGAGAAGAATTGCACCAGTATATTTTTCTATATTAGAAGGAAGATAGGTTGAAAGAGGTTGTCTTTTATTTTAGAGTGGTGGGCAATCTCCGAGTCAGAAAAGGAGGCTTATAGAACTTTAAACAATGTCTTATTCAACCAATAAGGTGTAAAGTATCTCACTTCCACTACACATGCTCTGCTCAACTATTATCTATAGTGATTTGTGTGAAGCCAGTCTTTTGGTGAGGTAAATGTTTGTCTAGAATCTCCAGTGGGGAGTGGGGGAGCCTAAAAGATCTAGAGTGCTAGTTTTCTTGCATTTTGTATCTTATTTGTTTGATTGTCTTCTTCCCTTTGGTATCTTGTTTGTTGATTGTTTTCTTCCCACACAATCATCTCTAGTTGTGAGCAGGGTCTAATGGAGGCTGAGACAAATGAGACATTACTCCAAAATGGAGGAGCAATGGAGTTGGAATTTGCAGTCAAGGGTGGAGAAAAAGAAAGCAAGTGTAGAGTGTAGAAGGTTGTGAGATATGCAGATAAGGTAGATGTGGGGTTGATGATTTTGGGTACTCTTGGAGCACTCTTGGATTGCATTTCCACCCCAACCTTAATGGTAGTTTTGAGTAGACTAGTTAACACATTAGGAGGTGCACAAGAATCTTCCCAAGTCTTCATGGATGATATGAATCAGGTACAATTTCCTTGTTTATTGTAACATTTGTTTCTTTAAAAGATTGTTTGTCTGCAGCTTTGTTGGACCTTGTTGACTGAGATTTCAATGCAATGTGGGCTACTCTGTTTATTGATGAATAAAAAATTTGTGTTTGGAGATCTATAGGAAACAATGATTGTTGCAACTTGCACTTATCATAATAATGTTTGTTTCATCAAGAGTCTAAAATTTAGTTTTTCTGATGCTTTACTTTATAGATTTAGTCGTACGTGGTCAATGTCATGCATTGAAATATAAAAAGCTTAAGGTTTGTTACTATTTATGTTTTTGTTGTTGTGTGCAGTATACTTTATACTTTGTCTAAACTCAGATAGTTGTATGGATGGCAGCGTTCTTGGGTATAACTTCATTTTTCATTAGTTCATTTGGGTGGTATTGCAAGTGAATTAATGGGTTGAATCCTATTTATTTGTTTTAATGTTGTTGTGATTTGTAGAAGGATTTTGCTGGACACGGACCAGAGAGAGATAGGCATTTTGTCTGCGCACAAGGTATCTGTGAAAGATTGAAAATTTATGAAAAAAATATAATAAATTAATGATCTCATATAAATATGCTCAAAGAAACAACAATACATATAGAAGGGGCACCACTGTCCCTTTTTATGGTTTGTCCATCAAAATGAGAAAGGTTTAAATATACTTCCTTTTGATTCAAATATACAAGGACAGTGGTTATGGAACAGATAGACACACGAAAGGTAAAAAGAAAAATGTACATGACAACCATTAAAATATAGTCGTACATGACAGTTATTAAAAGATATTGTCCTCTAAATATAGTCGTACAACTTTGACTCTTTTGAAATAACACATATATCTCTGAAGATCACAACAAACAAATTCAAAATCTTTCCAGGAAAAAGCCATGTTTGATATCACAAATTGAACATGTGGATTCCGTTGCCCCTTTGGAAAAACTCATACCTTCAATCTTTTCAAACAATGGCCAACATTTTTCACTATTGTTGTCTTAATCAGAAAGAATCCCTAATAAATTCAAATTATGTAATTTAATGCCATTCAAAGCTAATTTGCTAAACTAAATGATAATGTACTAATGCTTTTCAAAAGAAAAGGAAAAATACTGATATAGTTGTTGGATTGCACCCAGCTAAATCCCAAATTGTTAGGGTATCTCTACGTACCCTGTTTTATATCTTCAGGCCTCAAGTTGCTCATCCATGAGACCTGCAAACCCAAATTAGTAGAACTCATTCATGGCATTTTTAGGAGACTTAGTAACCTCTTGTTTTTCTACCTACTAGAACAGTTTCTACTCATGGTTCATATGAGTTCTCTAATTTTTTGTTATAGGGTGAGGTTTCTGGTCAAAAAGAGCCACCTAGTATGGATCTAATCAACTGACTGAATGCCCCAGTTTGTACTCTGCCTTAATATTATTGATGAGGAAAAAATATATTTCTACTTCTCAAAGAAAGCATAGCCATGAGTCATGACTGGAAATATTACTACAAGAGTTCAGATGTAAGATAGGCCTTAAAAGCAAAAGTCTAAAGAGAAAATATTGAAAGTGCGTTACACTATTTCAGTATTAGAAATGCAAAGAAAACTCCTTCAATGTCAATTTGAATAAAAACACTTATAAAAGCACAACTTAGAGGAGCCCCAACAACCTTGATATATCCATACCGAGATGCTCAAATAAAAATAGTTAGTAGCAAAAACTCTCTATTCAATAGAGCATAGAGGTAAAGGACAAACCATCTGATGTACATTGAGAGATGGTTAGTAAACCAATGTATTGTTATCAAAAATAAATGATGACAATAAAAAAAAAATCCACTTATTGAGCTCTGCTCTCTCTACATGTTCTTGTAGTCTGATATTGGTTGGTTGGTGTTATTGCTACCCTTCTTTACAACTAAAACATTTATCTCTAATCTCTACATTATCTTATAGTTGCAACCTAGAGAAAAAAGCAACAAATGAAGAATGACAGAAGCACGAAAAGAAGGAAGAAGAAAACTACTAACTACCCCATCAACAAAAAAGAGTGCAAAATAGCTGCTTTGAAACTAAAGAACTGCTTATGAAAAATATTTTTCAGTTCAATATGGAATCAAATGACATATAAAATAGATCATGCATCAACATTGTTTACTCTAACGAGAGTAAACGATGATGATTACAAATACAGACATGGGGAAAGCACCAAGAATGGGCTTTAACAACTGAGAAATCTAGAAAAAAATGATGATCAGGTAAGTTTCTTTGAATATGCTTGCTCGTTGATATGAGCATAACATACATGGCATTCTCTATATTGGTCAAACTAGACATTGTTATCAAACTGGTAAGGAACATGCATCATATATCATGCCTTTTCTCACAATAGAGGGCTCAATTTGAGTTAAAAATTTGGAGTATATATATCGCTAGAGGCAGTTTTGGTCTTATAATCCTGTGCCTCTGAGTGAAATACTATGCAACTCTTAAATATAGATTTGAATGATAAATTATTAAATACAATAAAGATTTTATGAATCTAGCACAAGAATCACAGATTTTTACAGTTTAACCCCAAAAAAGAATAACTAAACCATGGTTTAGATAGTAATGTTTCTACAACTAAAAACGTGTCTAACAACAAAGATATGTACAGATAATATGGGATGCACCTATTTGAGAATTTCATATCAAAATTTATAGTGTCACATACAAGAAAAGGGCTTCAATAACAGAAAAATTGAACAAATATAAAAACATCCATGCAAAAATACTTTAAGTTTTCTCGCATGGATGTTATTTAAGAGCTCAGAGCATACCTATAGGACTTTTTCCACTTGGGTATTGAGATTTCTACACGAGTCTCGGGTTTTTTTAAGATTATCTAGTACAAATATCAGAATTTTGACTGCATGTGATGATTTTAAACAAATAAAACACCACATTTTTCCACATGGGTATTCATATTTCCACCCGATTATTAGATGTTTTGGGTATGCAAGATGGTAATCTTTGAGTGTCTTTCTTATAGTATGGTGGTGAGAAAATCACTTAAACTTACCTCAAGATTATGCACAAATAGTGTTCTGTTGTTGCCATTTTTTGCTGCTTTCCCGCCGTTATTGGTTTCCGCTCCTCCAAACTCTTCCTTGTTGGTATTGACCTTTCACTTCTCCAATTTGATGAGGTGCAGCCTGAAAATAAGATTTCCATAGAGTTTTAGAGTATGCTTATTAAAATGGAAATTATGGCCAAGAGCACATTTAGGCATTAAAAGAGGGCAAATGATTTTACTGCAATTTTTAATTCATATTGCAAAGCAAGAGTAAATGCGAAGCAACTGGGATTTATTGACATCGTCACAGGATGAATAAAAACATACACCTACACTGTTTGTAGGGGTGACATTTCAAGATGGACGATTGAAGATAACTGAACCTTCTTGCCTACCGCCTCTGTGATTTTCAGCCGTTTCAGGGCAAAAAGAGCTTCAAAATCTCAAATAGGACATGCCTCCAGCATAAATATTGATGGAGTCTTTCTTAAGTTGATTTTTTGCTCTGCAAACTAAGGGAAAACCTTAAATCACGGGAGCTAAAACACCAAATTGTTGATTTAACTTTCAAACTTCCCTCCAACGTGCAATCACAATGTTTTACGCCAATTTTAACTGCCTAAAATTCCCTCCAAATGCATACACGACCCAACCAAGGGACCAAAAATACCTATTGCTAAAATGCACCAAAAAAACCTATTGCGTGGAAGGCATGCCAAAATTAATCTTCATTTATAAGGGAAAAAATTCATCTATCTACATTGTCATTTTAATATAGGTTATGAAAATTAAGATAAGCATGATGTGCTCCTAAAATTACTAGAGTTCAAACTTGTATAAAAAGATAACATCTATAGAAATGATCAACACACAATTGATTTCATAGATTATAAAATAATTCTATTTTAAAAAAATAATTAACAATATAAAGCTTGAAAGAGAAAATTTTTGTATACCAAAAGCGATCATTGTTATTTTTATTTTGCATTATTAAGATGGTCGAGTATATCAGCAAGCGAAGATAGAAGTGAATCAATCTTCATTTTTAGGGAAAAATATTTATTTCTAGGGCAAAATGTTCTTTTTTTAAGGGAAAAATCTTCGTTTTTAGTAGACTCGACTATTGCATTTCTACAATCCATGTAAATTGAATCTAATTGCTTCTAGAAATAGCTACTTGACCTTTTGAAATGAAAGTGTTTGCAATATAGCCCTCAAAATGCAATTGGATTGTTTAAATCATATTTTATTAGTGAAATTGACCATAATTTCTCTTTGATACATTTGGCATGCTAACACAACAGAAAAATCAAACTGGCTTCAAATCATAGTTAAAAACATTAATGATTCATTAACATAATAAGTAATAAAAGTTAAAGAATGTAAATGTTAAATTTTTTTATAAAATATGTGAAGGCCTTAAGACTACATCGAGAGGCAATGTCTTCCACGCAATAGGTATTTTTGGTGCACCAAGCAACCTAGGCGGCCAAATGGCCCGCTTAGGTAGGGGTCCCATGAGGGGGGCTTAAACTTTATGGATTATGATCAAATTTGAAAGAAAAAAGAATAGAGGAGTAATAGTCATTTAATTAGTCATTTTTATTTGTTTGACCAATTATTTAGTTGTGATTTTACCCGATGACCAAATTAGTCATTTATTTAGTCATTTATACTTGTGAATTGCAAAAATTAGTAGAATTTAGTCATTTTTAGTCATGTAGTCATTTATTTGCCAAATTCTACTAGTGATTAGATAATAGATAAAAGTGTGTGCCTTGAACCTTAAGTGTGCCTAAGGTTTTGGTGAGCAATAACATGTAAAATAAATGATAAAGCCGTATTCAAATGTGTAAGAGTGGAGTCTTATATGACACAATTGAGGAGTTGCAAGATCCAACCCAAGAGAAAGTCAAATACTCAAGGGAAATTAACACAAAAAATATGTCACTTAGGGCAGCAAGGTGAAAAAATTTGAAGATGAGAACCCACTGAAATTAAGTCCTAATGTGCTTGAGAAATGTTAAACCAGTCCACGAACCATAGATTCCAAATTGTTCTTCCATTTGCTTCAAATTTGATCATTGTAATAAAACTTCATAAATATGTAAAGCTTTCTTATAAATCTATAAAATAGGATGCCAATTTTGGCAAAGCTTCACTATGATTGTAATTTGTCTCTTTTTCAATAAAGTTTCATGTTTAAATAGGGAGACATAGCAATAAACTTAGGTGCAAGTTGACTCATTTAAATTTGAATTTTGGGAGTAATTTTATTGCCAAATGTTGAAATTGAATTCACGTCACACAAGACAAAGGCCAACCCTAACTTGTGACTTGCTTTTTCAGGCAAAAGGGCAGGACTAGGATGCCCAACACTCCTATCTAAGTGTTTTACACTTTTCAAAGCATGGATCATAAGTGTTGGTGTAATTAATTATTAATGATTCTCTCAATGCATTTTACACTTTGAGGTTCAGAGAACATCTTCTTTGGTTCTTCATATCTTTTGCATGTGACAGGTATCCATCTTGCATGTAGGTGATCTTGGTTTTCTAACTTGGTATCAGAGCTCCAGACCTGCAACTGCTTGTTCGTGATTTGAAGATATGGCCTTTTTGTGAGTTTTAAGTGCAAGGGTTTCCATAGGGATCTTTTTTGCAAGATCTGGGGGTATCCGTCTTTTCAGAACACTATGGGCTCAAACGGACATTGCCATCGCGTTCACAGCGTCCAAAAACCCTAGAAACGCCTATCAAATCATCCATTTTGGTGTAGTTGATCCGGGAGGCAAAATTTTTCTCTGAAGGTCGTATGGCCTCCCCAGCACGCCTTTTGATGCACGAAAATTGAATTTTTTTTCAAAAAATAGCATTTCTTGGAATTCGGGCCTGTGTGTCCAATGTTAAAGGGTTCCCCCGCTCGGCGGCCACCGCTCCTCCACCTCCACCGGCATTCCCCACCTTTCCACCGCCGACCATTTTCTAGCCCCCGCAGGCTCCTGCAGTGGTGCTGTCGGTCATGTGGATGACCAAGCACCTAGCGCTCAACCCTTAAGTGCTCAGCCACCACCAGCGCCGGTTCTATGGGTGACCGGAGGCCTGCACACACCAACAGCCGGGGAAAGAATATTCCGAGAGTTCATTGAATATTCTGGCAGGTACGGAGAATATTCTAGCAACATGCAGAATTTTCCAGCCACCACAAACTTTTTCTGGCAAGGGGGGTGAATTTTTGCCCTGACGTCCAGATGGCCGTCAATTTTTTTGCCATGATCTGCTGACGTTAGCATGACGTCACCCGGCCGTAGGGCCCTCTTTGCCCCCTCTTAGCCCTAATTTTCCCTAAAAGAGTAGTTTTTTTTTCTTTTGGTCATAACTTGGGCATACGGTATCAAAATTGGGCAAACGAGATATCGCCGGAAAGCTAGTTCTGAGCACTTTCATTTGGTGTAGTTTATTTTATAGTATTTTTTTGTTTTACTACATTTATTGCTATTTGAAGTCGATATACTTTTTATGCTTCCGAGCTCATACCTTTTTGCCACGATCTCCGTTTTTCGCCTCGTTTGAAGCGTTGGAAAGGTATTGAGGAGCTTTAGGTTGTTGTCCATTCACTTTTTCTATTTCTGTCCCAGGTTTATCACTTAGTCCAGATTTGGCCCGATGGGTTGTTTGGCGATTACTTGGATGTTTTGGCAGTTGGGAGAGTGCATCTTGCATCTTTGCACTTCATTTTCAGTAATACATCATTCAATAATTGCTTGCTACTTCATAGATTCCAGGGTTGTTCCCGTTTGGAGTTTTCGAGTGTTCCGGCATCGGGTCTCTGTTGCTTTTTTCATGATTCCTTTAGTCAATCGGTGACTCTCATCCGGTTTCAGTAGTAGACGAAATATCTTTCCTTGCTTGCCGATTTCAGTTCCAGTGTTACTCTACAGAGTTCTTCCAATGCTTCTTTGCAACATGTCATCTCATTGTAAGGGGGGTTTTGTCCCACTGGGTTTTTCCTTCTCTTACTCTTTCTTGCATTTGTAAATGGGTACCTGATCAGGCCTAGTTGTCGGGACCCATCTTTGCTTTCATGCGTCTTATTCTAATGTTTTAGCTTCTTCCTAAGTTCATCTTAAGGTGGGGTGTTAGAGTAATAAGTTATTATGCTTAATTAATTATATCATATTGATTAATTAATTAAGTCACTTATTCCTCTTTATTACTTAAGCTAAACTTAGGCATATTAATAATTAATTAATTATTAATTATTAAGTGTGCACACTAGGGTTTCATTTAGGGTTTCTTGATCTCCTTCATAAGGATTGATCTCTATGAAAATAAGGGTTTTTATTTTTGCATGTTTTTATGCAAAGCTTCTGCTTTTTCGTTTTCCTCTTTTGTGGAAGGTCTATTCTGGTTTGCAATCAGATCTTGGTTTTCTAACATGGTATCAGAGCCTCGATTCGCAGCCCCTTCTCAGCTTTTTTGGAGGATTTCGTTGCAGAGCTCGTTTGGAGTCCCTCGAGGGTTTCAATCCTTGAGCATCATTATGTAGTGTCTTGGATCAGATCGGGGTTTTTCGTTGGATTCAAAGCACTGGAAAAAGTCAAAAATGGCATTTATTTCATTTATTTTCGTCACCGTTTGCCAGATCTGCGAGGGTTGTAAGCTCAGTGATTTTTCTAATAGATCTGGGGGTCGCCTATTTTTCGGAGCACTTTGGGCCCAAACGAACCTCGCCGTTGGATTCGCAGTGCCCAAAAACCCCTATTTTGATATAAAATTCGTCCAATTTGGACACCGTCATCCGGAGAGGAATTTTTTTTTTACTCGAGGGTCGTACAGCCCCCAGGCATGCTTCACGATGCACATATTTTGAAAAAAGATCAAAAAAATAATAAAAAAACCAAAGTTTTTTGAAAAAATTTGGCGCTGTCAGTTCTAAAGGGCAGCGCCGCTGCTGCACCACTCGACGACCACCGCCCCACCACTGGGCTGCCACCGCCACTAGCAGCTCCACCCTGTGCCACCTGCAACCCTCCGCCAGTGGTTTCAGCCCGACGACCACCACTTCTCAGCCACCGTGCCGCCCGCCACTGGTGGATATTCCACCCGCTCACCGCTCCTCCGATCTCAGCCCCTGAGGGCTCCCTTATGCACAGCGCCGGTCCTTTGGAGGACCGGGGGCTACTCCCAGCCCCATTATGCGCCCGCCAGCTCCTGTGGTGGTCACATGGGTGACCAGGAGCTCTGGTTCCAGACCCTACCGCCAGCCCCCTGGTCCACCTAGGCGACCAGGGGCTTAATTTTTTTAGCCCCTGAAGGCTCTACATGGCTGAATCGGACAATTTTGGAGCACTTTCACGGAAACGGGCATATCTTTCACATACGACGTCGTTTTTTTGCAAATGAGATATCTTCGGAAAGCTGTTTCCAAGATCTACATAGTGGTGTAGGTTTTATTTTTTCTTTTTTCTTTTTTGATGCTTTTTTCTGCCTCAGAAGTCAGATGTTGCCATTTTCACTTCGGGATGCATATCTTTTCACTCGCTTATCCGTTTTTCGCAATTTTCACGGTGTTGGAAAGCTGGTTTTGGCCTCTGTATAGATCTGAGGTCATTTAAAAAAAATGTGTAACTTATTTTATGCATGCATTCATTTTTGTTTCATGTGTTAGGTTTGCATTTTCGCCTATGTTTCTGTATTTTTGCATTATCTCCTTATGTAATCATTGGGAATTGTAATAAATGAACTGATATAAAGTTCCATTAAGGGGGGTTCTTGCATCCATCTTTTATTTTGGTGACAACTCGCATGAGTTTGTCTGGTTTCTTGTTGTCTCCTTCTAACTTCTTTCTTGCTTCGCTGGACACATTGTTGGTTTGCTTTGGTTCACACTTCACATTGGGATTTTACAGTTCTTGATCTGCATTGGTTCAGATCTTTCTTAGTTTGAGAGCCATGGTTTTATGGTTAATGTTCCAAAATCTTGATGGTACTCGTCTTATGGGAAGTTTTAGTTTCAGTTTGGCATTGGCTTCATGAGACACAACTTCCAGATTTGTCATCATTATGGGTCCATTCATCTTTTCATCTACTGTTGCTTACAGATCCCAGAGTTGATCCAGTATGTGAGTTTCTAGTGTTCCTTGGCATCGGGTCTACTGTTGCATTTGTGATTCCGATTGGTACTTTGCAAACATAACTATCTTTCCTTGCTTGCCAGATTTAGGGTTCCAGTGTTGCTTCATCAGAGTTCTTCCAGTGTTTCTTAGCAACAGTTCATCTCACTGAGGGGGGTTTCTCTCTCTTTGCATTTGTACAGGAGTACATGATCAGGCCTTGTTGCCGGGACTCATATTTGCATAATAATCTGCTTCTCCCTAAGTTGCACTTATGGGGGGGGGGTGTTGGTGTAATTAATTATTAATTACACTTAGCATAAGTTTACTTAGGATTTATTTAATTCCTAAATTATAGGATCTTATCTTTATCTTATCGAGCTATCTTGTTGCTCAAGATAAGATTAGGTTGTTACATCTTTACTTTTATAAAGCAAATTATCTCTTGTATTATTGGTCTTTTCGAATATATAAAATTGCATGTTTTTATGCAAAGCTTCTGCTTTTTCGTTTTCCTCTTCTGTGGAAGGTCTATTCTGGTTTGCAATCAGATCTTGGTTTTCTAACAATAAGTTTAGGGTATCATGACTTAGGACCTTCCCAAAATTCAAGTATTTTTCAGAGTTTTAAAGGTATAAAGTCATTAATAAGGTGTTAGAGGGTAGTATTAGTACATTTTCTTGAGTTGGAAGGTAAGGTCAAGGCTAGGAAGTGGTCCTAAAATGAACTAGGGAAGCAAACACTAAAGAGAGCACCAAGAAAAGTGTGAAATTATGCTTTTAACCTCAGGGAGCATAATTTACGACACTACATTTACTTAATAGATATTAGAAGGTAAAAATATTTTAAAATAACATGTGGAAATAATTATACAATTATAAGGACATTTTGTGTGAAAATGGACATTGTTGGTAGAGTGGTAATAAGAAAATAAAAGTATCTATTGTGGGTAATATTAATGACTTGCTTTCACCATTCATTCATTATTATAAGGGATGAATCCATGAATAATTACCTACACTTACATGGTTTATCATGAATTTAAAACTCAACTCATCATAATAGAAAGAACTTGATCATTTCAAAGATTGTATAGGGTTCAAAGATTTTTTAATTTGATGATCTATTACCAAAAAAAATAAAAAATTACAGTATGGATGTGTCAAATAGACCAATCAATCCCATAATTAGCCTAATTACAATCATATCATAATCATAAAAGTGATTAGTAATCTATTATCAAACCTCAATAGACAATAGAAGAATATAATATAAAATATGTTGTGAATACTTGAAATAATATGCCACTTTGAGGGGGCAACCTCTTATTCCACCTCAAGGGGATACCTCCAATAGTCTTCAAGAAAAATACAATACTCAACATGATGATAATAACTAGCCACTAACTCCTATATATACCTAATTATGTCCCTGTTGCCACTCAAATTGATTTAGATACTTAATCATAATTCTAGGATGGCCTAAACACCTATATATGATTATAATAATGATAATGTAATTTATTTAAGATTTAAGGTAGCCACAAGTTGACTACTCATAACTCAAGAAACACTATAAGGTTAGGGGCATAACAAGCGATATATATGTGTCTACACTAAAAGGTTAAATGCTAACCAATTCTATGTAGGAGGGAAAAATATAGACATAATAAAATAATACTTTCATAGAAAATACATCCTCAACCATACTATAGAAAATAAAAATGCATTAAATATGGAAAGATCTAAAGCCACAAAAGATGAGAACATGCCATAATCAACAAGGTGTGCATGAACATCATCTAAAGTAAATGATCTATGAAGATTCATGATGATGGATAATCTAAGGGTGGGTGATTGAGATCTAATAGATATGACAAAATGAATGTCCAAACCCTAATCAAGACATAATAATGGAACACAAAGGTAGATTAAACTATAGGGAAATTTGATATAAAATAGTAAAATAAAAAAAAGATTTGAAAACCCTAATGTGGATGAAGGATAAACCCTAAATTCAAACCCTAGGTCATGTAGGAATGTTAAGTTCACCAAAAATATGATGGAGATAAATGCTTTCCACTACAATAAATATCGAGGATAAATGATTAAACAATAATAAAAGCCTATGATTTGGAAGCTAGGGTTGTTCATCAAAATAAATGCTACAATTTTAGTGCCTACCTAGATACAAAAGCAAATAAATTAAACACTTGGGTACTTAGCTCTATTTTCAATATAGATTCCTTTGTCCAAATTTTAGAAAACCATTCACTAAGATTTTATAATAAATTACACTTTGTCATTGGTTTACAAAGTTGATTGTTCATTATTTAGGGTTACTTTCATGAGTGCAAAACTACTCACAAAACTATTTTGACGTAGTTTTGTAGTTTGAAACTTGTTCACTTCAATTTTGGGTATCTGATAATTTCATGTAAGAACAAGTAGTGTTTATAAATACCATTGTGAATTATCTTGTTTGTGATGGTCAAGTTTTGCTTAATCAAACCTTTGGATGAATTAATTCAATGACAATGAACCAATGCTGATAAAACATATGCAAGTGTGCAATATGTTCCTAAGATGATGATGTAGTGTTGATATAATCTATTTTATTTATTTACAAAATAATTTATAAATGTATTCAAAAGATTCCTCTCTCTATGCTAAATAATTCATTCTAGTTAGGGCTAATCTTTCAATACACCACCTTAGCATACAATTTAATAAATTTGTACTTTAGTATGTTCACAATTGTCAAGTGAAAAGAGTAGCAAAGCTTTGAATTGCAATTTTTGAATTAAAAATTTAGGGGTTCAATCTATGGGCTTGAAATTGATCCAAACCAATTTCCTACTTGCGTATTGTGCATGAGGTGGAAAAGTCGAATATTTGGGGAGTGGAATATAATCTAGAGTTGTGATTGTGAGACTTAGATAATATTATTTACCAACTTGTATGTAAAATAGACGATTTCACATATTAGTTGATACATTAAAGCTAGATTAGTTTCACACTCAAATATTTGACCCAAAATGAAAAAAGTTAAATATTTAGAAAATAGAATAGAATCTAGAAATATGTGATGATTAGATTCAAGATTAAATAATATTACTCACCAATTCCTATATAAAATAAATCATTTTACATATTAATTTGTACATTAAAGACAACCAAATCACTCTAACCTCAAAAGACAATTTTTCTTTCTTTCAAATTTACACTTTTGACAATTAAAATAATGTATGAGTATAATATGACTCTACATTTTTACACTTGGGCTTACCAACTTCTAAATGAAATAAACCATTTTACATATTAATCTCTACATTAAAGACAACCAAATCACCCTAACTCCAAAAGACAAAAAATAAAATACAAATTTATAATTTTCACAATTACAATTGTGTAGGGTATAATTACGTCCTTATATTTTTATAATTGAATTTGTCAACTTTTATATAAAATAAACCATTTTATATATTAATTTGTACATTAAAGACAACCAAATCGGACAAAAAATAAATTAAAAAAATAGAATTTTCACAATTAGAGAGAGAACAGTCACTTCCCTACATTTCTAGGCTTGGACCGGCTCCTAACAATTAAATTTCTGCCATGCCTTAAGCTTATGGTTGCCAGTTGTATGAAGTGTATATGACAGTTTACTATGTAATTCGTCTCTTGACAACCTTCGTGTTACCTTATTCTTATTGTACTTTTTTATTTTTATTTTTACATTATTTCAATTAATTTTTTTTTTTTTTTTTTTTGTAATAAGATTTAGGGGAAAACCCCCAATCGCCGTTCATGATCCAATTGCTGTTTACTCCTTGTTCCCCTGACCCCCCAATAACCGTTTACATTTTAGTCATTACATTATTTTAATTATGCGAATAAAAAATTACAAATTACACCAATATATGTTCACTACTGAATGTGTAGTTGACCAAAAACAAGACACATTTTAAATACCCAAAAGCCAAATTTTTCTTTTTAAGGTCCTAACTCGCTTACGAAGAAACCCAAAAAAAAAAAAGAAATCGGACCTATTTTGTACTCTACGAATGTGCGAACTACTGGGACTTTTCCCCTATAGTGCTAAATTTATGAGAAACTAGAACTAAATTGGATTCACCACAAAAAAATTGACAGGAAGCTGTCAATTCATTTTGAAAAGCAATCAATTATCCCTTACCACCCAAATGTAGCCGTATGGTGAAGGATAGGTACAATACGCTTTAGGGCATCAGGACACCCTTTCTTGGTAAAGCGCACACACCCAAAATATATGTGTCTGCAAGGAAAAGAGTAGATATACAATTTATATCTGCATCTGTATCTTCAGCAGAAAGATAGTGTTACTTCTGTCAGAGGCGAAAGATTAAAGATTGATCCGTAGCATGGGGAATCTGTACGTGCAGGCGGTGCCACCACCAGATTTGAACAAGAACACATCATGGTTTATGTATCCGGGCGTGTGGACGACTTACATTCTCATCCTCTTCTTTGCTTGGCTCATCGTCCTTTCTGTCTTTGGATGCACTCCTGGGACAGCTTGGACCGTCGTTAATCTCTGCCATTTTGCGGTCAGTAAATACATTCAAATCATCCAATATTAATATCATTAGTGTGATTAATTTCCTATTCAAACCCTCCATCATTAATATGATTATTAATGTTTGGCTAAATTCTCGTTTGAGGGATGGCTTTGGGGATTATACCCGGCCTCGTCCAGAGGGATGGGCTGCATCTAGCGAGTTGGATGTTGTATTTTATTCAATTATGCTGTACTTTAGGGCTTTGAATCTGCTCTGCTATGGAAGCCCTAATGCTTTCCCACGATCCCCACCTATTCTAAGTTAATTGATTTTTTGTCATTCCCATGAGACTTGAACGTTGGTTGCATCAGAGTCAAAAAGGAAATATGTTTCTGTGTAGATGAAATAGTAAGGCTCGGTTGAATCTTGAACATGGTCATCATATGGAAAGTTAAAAGGCACAGAATTCAAACAATATGTACTGAAGGTAAAGCGAGGTCTTCTCTTGTTTTTTCAGAGTACTTCATATGCGTAAAGACACACTGGCTAGGCGGCCAGGATCTAAAATTATATCTTTACCTGCTTTATATATGCTGAAATGGAACCTTGTGGTTTTCAAACAATATGCAGTCTTTTCCTGTAACTTTGTATTCATTTCTTTCTGTTATTTGATCCTTGATAATAGTTAATTTTAATGGACTAAAACATGTTGAAAGGATGCTAAACATCTATATAAAATCTATTAATTCCAAGGTTTGCTAGAAATGGAAGAGTAGTACAATTGAATAAGTAATATCATTAGGTACATTGCCCCATATACAACTCTTGGGCGTGTACAGGTTATCTTTACTGAAGATCTAGAGTTATATTCTGCTACCAACCTTCAAATACATATATATGTTGTTTATCAACTGGACGTTGTATTTTCCATCCAGCTTATCCTTAAGTCTTCATTACCCTATTTATAGCAATCATAGTTTTTCGTACTGCTCATGCTGGTCTGTTACAATATATTCATTCAAAGATAACTGGAAGAACTGTTGAACTTCATTTCCATGATAAGTTTATAAGAATATGAGAGAGATGGATTGCAAAGATGATTTTAAGATTTTGTCTTATTGGTTTCTTAATTGTTAATTTGGTTACCATTTCTAGCAATCGTAGTTTTTCATACTGCTCATGCTGTTCTGTTACAGTATATTCATTGAAAGGTAACTGGAAGAACTGTTGAACTTCATTTCCATGATAAGTTCATAAGAATATGAGAGAGATGGATCCCAAAGATGATTTTAAGATTATATCTTATTGGTTTCTCAATTGTTAATTTGGTTACCATTTGTAGCAATCATAGTTTTTCATACTGCTCATGCTGTTCTGTTACAATATTCATTGAAAGGTAACTGCAAGAACTGTTGAACTTCATTTCCATGACAAGTTCATAAAAATATGAGAGAGACGGATCCCAAAGATGATTTTAAGATTATGTTTATTTGGTTTCTCAATTGTCAATTTGGTTAAGTATGGAATGCTTTAAATATTTAACTGCCCTACAATGTAAATTTCAAACAGTGAATTATTAATTGGATTAAGTTTTTTTGTTTGCCAAAAAATAAAAATATGTCTGGTATGTTTGCATGGGCATCGGGAATTAGGGTATTGAAATTGACAAATGTGGATATCTATTGAATTGCATGAAAGAGTTTTTAACTTTTTGGTCAAAGCCAAAGAAAATATCTATGTATCTATCTAGGAAGGATTTGATTGAACTTCCACTGGCTACAGAGATACTTTAAAACAAACCTGCTCTGCTGAAATACCTATTAGCCAATAATTTTAAAATAAACAGTTTTTAAACACTACAATGTACGTTAAAGACATAAAAACAGGGTTTAACAAGGTTCCCATAACCATCTAAGTATTCTTATAACTGGTGATTAGAAAAAAAATATCATAGAGATGGTAAGTTATCTGTTCAGGCCTGTTTGCACCCTATATCGATGTTACTGCATTGAATAGCATGTCCCTCTCTATATTCAATTTTTTCAACAGGGGATTTCCAGCTCACAACTGAGCTCATCGAGATTGGTGTCCAATAGCAAGAACTTATCATAGATTATCTTCAATCGGTCTGTTGATTTGTTGGAATTGGATGGAGATTTATTAGTAGTAAATTAAATAATATTAGTTCCCTGTCAAATAGATATCTTATAATTAATTATTAATATTTACCTGTCTACCTTCTGGGGAACAATAATTAGCTTAAGTTACCTTCCCAGTCATGATTAATATGCTGTCAGGGCTGTTGAAAAATGCAAAAATTATGGTGATTTCAATAACATATTTATATATTAGCCATCAAATGGGAAGTCAGTAGAGATTGTATCATCACTTATATATAACATAATAAATCCATTCATGGAGAGACTCTCGATTCAGATTAAGATTGTGGAATCTCCCATGATAATATTTAATAATAGCTACACAAAGTCTTGCTTTAGTAGGTTAGAGGCAATTGAGGTCTACAAGATCATTTTGAATGAAATGATCCATTAGGGGGAGGAGTCAATGTACTCCTTAAATGCGAACCACCCCTTTTTACTGTTTTTTTTAATTCAGTGAAGTGTGGGTTGTATTGGGGTCCACTACTGTAAGAAAAGCTTATACAAAAGCCTTGAGGGTGCACAAAAGGGGGAAGCAACAACTTATGGTTGCCCAAACAAAACAAGATAAACCTACAATGTCAGCCATCTACAACACCCAAAAAGAGAAACCCAAAAAAAGAACTAGCCATAAAGAATTTATGACAAAAAACCCTAGTAAGAGCTTGGATCAGACACAAAATTGGGGTTGAATTTAACACTAGCTTAAAAAAGGAGTGACATTTAGCTCTTACTATGCCATTGATGGACAGAGATGGGAGTGAAGGCAGTTGATATTTTCATCCTCCAATCCCATACAAGAACTCTGAAATTATCAACATATAAAGCCAAGTTCTAACAAAATAGGCCACATCCAAATGCTTCTTCACCAACCACTTGGAAAGCCTGCCGAGTTTGGCAATCTCTTCACTGTGTTGCAGGAGAAAGGGGCTAGAATCCCCAACAGAAGAGCCCAACTCACAATTTGATCCTAGAATAATCACCTCCTTGTTGGGGATGACCCTACACAAAATCCAGTGGAAGATTGTGGCATTTGAAATGTGAGCTCAATTTGGACTTGAAGTCTACATCAACGGAGACTCGAGTGTCCAAAGCTCCAATATTAGCAAGACCCTCTTTGCCAAAAACAGTTATACAAAATTTAGGGTCATCTTAGCCATGATGTAGAAGGCATTACAGAGGCGGGA
The DNA here is from genome assembly GCA_007258455.2 of Sequoia sempervirens. Lineage (NCBI taxonomy): Eukaryota > Viridiplantae > Streptophyta > Pinopsida > Cupressales > Cupressaceae > Sequoia > Sequoia sempervirens. Next base: position 22,976 of record VDFB02266268.1, read on the forward strand.
ATTGGAAATAACCCTGCCATAATGGCAGTTCCTATTGGAGGTGCAACATTTGAGTGAGAGCCTTTTGGATTTCATCACCTGCTACAACCTGTAAGACAAAAAGAAAAGAAGAAACCAAAACAATGGTAGCCAAGAGTGTTTTGCCAGATAGGGACGGAGGAACTTTAAATCACTTGTCCCATGTAATTGCCTAGCAAGTGCCATAAAGCCAACAATGAGATGCTGTTAGTAAATTTTGTATGAGACATGGACTGCTCAGAAACTAACAGATAGTTGCCGACAAAGATGATAGATAGTTGTTGATGAAGATAACAGTTGCTGCTGAAGACATTTTTATGCATTCTACAGTTTGCTGTAATTTTGGGTGGAGTTAATAAAAGTAAAACAATCTGTTATAGATATTATTTTCGAGCCACCCAAGTTGATGTTTATGAAACTAAAATTAGTTTTTATTTGTTAATTAGTTGCTGTGTTTTAGAAGAAAGTCACTTGCTATGTTTCACATAAGCTTTTTGTTTTTCAGGGAGCTATTTTTAATGGGTTGATATTCTGCTTTATTTGCCTACATTCTGTTTTATTTTTAGCTTTTAATCTCCCAGTTGGAAAATTGCATGCAAGGCGAATTATTTTTAGGATTGTTTTAATTGTTTTTTGTCAATTATTTTTAGGAGATTAAATTCTATATTAGATGCATTGTTTTAGTAACAGGCTTAGGATGAGAAATGAGGCAAATGTATCCTAACCATGTCTATGAGCATTGACACCAAGATAAGCATAGAAACATAAGGTGAAGATTGCAAAGTAGGCAATTTTCAACTTTACATTTAACTCTTTCATTTTTATATAGCTGTTTGTTTTGTAGTTTATTAGCATAAAGTATCATTTTTTGCATATCAGCTTTATGTTAACATTAATTTCACAGTGCACGAGGGATGTAACTTCGTTTTTTGGGAATCAACTTTGTGTTAATATCAAGTCAATCTTCATGATCCATCTTTTGTGAGTAGATCACTTAACATATACTACATCTAACATAGTTTTTTGGGAATCAACCTTCTGTGAATGTCAAGTCACAGTCTTCATGATCCATCTTTTGTGAGTAGACCACTTAAAACACACTACATCTAGGTGATGCTTACAAGGGGAAGCATTGAGACTTTTTTGCAGGTCTTTGGTCTCATTAAGTGTGCTTAGCCATGGAGTTTACCCCACAATGAGGTCTGCTTAAATTGCTATTCCATTTGCAAAATATTCAACAAGTATAATGCTTTATGGACCATTCATTATGGATCTCCCTAGTTCTTTCGTTTGTATTCATTTAGTATTGTTTCTCTGTGTTTCAGGGACATGGGAACTGTGTAGAAGGTTATTGAAATATATACAAAAATAAATGTTATAATTTTTAAAATACTAGTAAATAAAAACCACCTAAAAATAATTTATACAAACTAAAAGAAGATGAAAATTTAAAAATGTTAAGCATTTAAATATGTCTACTAAAAATATAAACATGAGACCATGCAATGTTAGCCTGAAATGAATTCAATTATGAAATTTGTGAATTTAGCTTGCTTGTGTAAATTTGCTGAGTCTCATAGATACATTGAAGACATCATTTAACAAAAAAATAGGCTTGAACAGTTCAAAGCATTTTCTCCGGAAAGTTTAGGATAAACATCTCTTCTTGGCACTTGTGGGCAGCCTCCCACACTTTAATAGTTTAACATAGACTCAATCTTCATCTAGAACAAGCCTCTTCGCTGGCATTTGAATAAACCTTTGACCACCAATAAGATGAGATCACAAGTTTTCTTTCCATTCAATAGGTCCGACTTCCATTAATGGTTGTGTTTTATAATTTATTCCTTCCTTCTAACTAGTGATGCCCTCCTATCCATGTTCTTGAATTTTGTATAACAATATGGATGCTAAAGGATGTCAAAGAGTTGATGGTTAAAGGTTTTTGTTGTTTTTTAAATTTATTTGACTGTATTTTTTTGAGTCGTTGGGAATGCCTTGACATCCTTTGGATGGTGAAGGGACATCTGGATGTCCCCAGGGCTGTCTGTGAACATCCCCACAAAAGGGAGATGTCCCATTTTGGGGCCCAGGGATGGGGAGCTGGACAGGGAATGTTTTGTCCATCTTGATGTTTTTAGTAGGTAAATATATTCATTATATTAAATCTCCCTAATAGATACATTATAGCAAGCATTTTTTCCAACTCTCAAACATACAAGTGATATATTATTCATGTCAATTTTGCGGCTTTGACCTATGGGAGACATGGCTGCTGATTAGTAAATATATGCATTAACCACTGATAAGCCTGCTATCACATTGGCCAGCAGAACCATGACACTATGCCCTTAAGAAATTGAAAGTATGCTATTAGTAGGTAAATATTTGGATCATTTTAAATTTCCCTAATAAATATATTATTCACATCATTTTTGGCCTATGGGAGACATGACCACTTTAAGTAAGGGAACTTGGGAACTTGTCTGAAGTTCAAAATAGATAAGGAAGTTTTTGTCGAGAGAATTGTTGTAGCTTTGTTTCTACTTTTGAATGGGAATATGTCTTTCAAACTGCTTCTTGGATGAAAGCTTAAAATTACTTTTCAATTGGCTGAGATGCATGTTAAAATTTATTTATCAGCTGTCTGTGATGTAATAAATCATTCACCAAACTATTTATCAATTGTCATGATATTATGATGCATATGGAATGCCTTATATCTGGGAAGAAAAACCATTTGTTGTTTATATTGTGGATGAAATGGGTAACTTGTGGATTAATTTGGTGAAGTCTATAATGTATAGGTTTAGGGTTTATCCTGCCTTACTGTTATAAGATGAGTGGTTACATGTAAGAGCCTTATATCATTCTAAAAGCATTGTGTTGATTTTGAGATATTGAGATGGCAGGTAGGTAGTTTGACTCTCATAGTGGGAGATCTTGGGGAAAATTTTTCTCCTTAAGGAGTATATTCTGCTGCACTTAAAGGATGTTCTTTCCAGAGTCAGTGAGTATATTTTTACATAGGTGCTTTCTATACGTCTCTTGTGTTGTACATTGCTGTTATATTTTGGCATTTCAATACCCACTTGGCCAAATTGCCACTTTGTTAGCATTTGTAAAGAACAAAGATCCAACATATGAAAATATGTCAAACAATAACAAAAATATGCAACACAATATGCATGCTGCGTGTCAGTGTATCCAAAATTACAAAAGTCAAACAATTTTAACACTGGATTCCAAATATTCATTAAACTCAATAAAAAGCCATTGTGTTTGTATTAGACCATATAATGTTCCTTAAGGAATGAATTAGTCTAAGAAATCTCCTAATATGACAGCGGAGCCAACTACCCAACCATGATACTCACCATCTCAAAATTCCTTGCTCAACATGATGCCTTTATAATGATATAAGCCTCTTATTTATGACCAGTTAATCTAATAATAGTGGGGTATAGTAAATCTTTAGTCCACATTGTCATATTTCCAAGTATAATAAAATCTACAAGCCACTCATTAGATCTGGTGAACTGAACCGGTGGTTATGTGTGCTGTAAATTGGCTACTCTGTAACCTTTAATGCATGAGTATATATTAGTAATTGGTATTGAACATTCTTCTCTCCCTTACCTTATTATACAAATGATAACAACTTTAGATCATTTTTTTATGTTTGTGGATTTCTACACCAATATGGACCATTCAAGAAGTATTGTCCAAAATTTTGTTTCTGTAAACAGTTTACAATGCATTTTTTTTTTTGTTTCTAATAATTCTAGCATTGGTATGGCAACATAGGAGATGGTGAAGACATTGGTGAGAACAACTGATCTCTGAATTTGGTTGGGGGAATATTGTGGATCTCAATATCAATCTGAATTTCCTGGGAACATCCCCTGCCCTATATAACCCCAAAAATTTTAGCATTGAAGATTTTTTCACACAAGATATTGATCTAGTCATGATTACAGATCCAATAAAATATGAAAATGGTGTTAGGTGTAATAACCTGTATTGTTGCATATATAGGAGAGTTTCCTACATCAGTTGTGGCCTTGTGAGTTGTGGATATGACAATTATACTCTGGGTTCAGTGTATGATGTGCAATATGTATATTAGAGAAAATTATTGTGTAGTTTCAAACTTGTGAGTTTGTAATCTGGAGCTGGCATCATTTATTTTAAGATTTGTAGCTATCTTACCGTTGACCGGTTTGAAATTTGAGCTGATGTATATATTTGTAATTCATGGTTCAATGAAATATCAGATTACAATGTTCAAATTGTTTAACTTTTGGTAATTGGCTTATTTCTCTTTTTGTAAACTTGCAGGTCACTTACCATTTCTTTCACTGGAAGAAGGGTACCCCTTTTTCGGAAGATCAGGGGATATATAATAAGCTGACATGGTGGGAACAGATAGATAATGGAAAGCAGCTAACACGGAACAGAAAGTTTTTGACTGTAGTCCCTGTAGTCCTGTGAGTAGGATCTTCTCCTTGAACATTTTATGCACTGTATTTTCCAACTTCAAACATTTGTCAGATTTAATGTCTTTCTCTGTTCAGAGAGGAGAAATAGGATGTAGAGACAAGAACAAAAGTCATTGGTTAGCCCAGACACCATTTCAGTAATTATGGTAGTGTTTGTAGTATGCACCTATATTCCTTTCTTAAAACTTTTAATTGAAGAAATTAATATCCAATTGTAGTTCTTAACATTCCCAGTTTGGTACAACTATGTTGAGACCTTTGATAAAATATGAAATTTATATCTAACAAAAGAATGTACATACATTAACCAAATGTACATCTAAAATATAATTACTAGAATTTATAGATGGAATGGGCATTTATTGATAGGGGGCCCATATAGCTCAAATGCATATAAACTAAAATTGTTGCAAGGCTGAAGATTTGCAGCTGAAATCACGATGTATACAGTATAGTCATTGTATGGTAGAAGCAGCTATTATTGCTTGTAGCTAAGTGTTAGTTTTATAAGATCAGATTAGAGCACAGAAATTAATTCAAAATCAGACACAAAACACAGCAGATGCCCTGGGAAAACCCTCCACTTGAGGGAGAAAAACCCAGCAACAATATATCTCTTATATATTGAATGTTAACAATAATTGCCTCCTTTACAATAGGCCAATATGAAGGCCAAATATATGCACCACAAATACAGAATGAAGTAGTCTGCTGATAAAGATCTTAGCCTTCAACAATGATCTGCTCTTGAGACACACTCGCCCTTGAGAAACTCGAACTTGATGAACTACGAACTTGAATACCAAACAATGAAGTGCCAATGATTATATATACAAGTGAAGAGGAGAGACACATCCTTTCAAATCTTTATGTCGGCCTCAAAAGACTTGACTCTAACAAACAAAGGCAACACTTCATAAATGAAGTCAACTTTTCTTAATAACAAATATTAAATGCCTCTTAAATAAATCGCATCCACAATGATGCATGATGTCGGCCTTGTCAAGAGTTGCGTCTTCTTCATGAAAATCGAGTCTCTTAATAATTAAACATTATTTAATATGCAAGACGTGTCTCTTCATAAAATTGTATCTCTATAAATTGGATAGCCGTTTAGGCTCTATCAAATTTATCCATCATATCGGGGCTGGAAGAATTCGCCTGACGCTGTATGAACATCAACACTAAGGACCTCCAAATACAAGCATCATCATCATATTAACACCTATGATGTTTAACAATTTAAGAAAACAAATAGCTGGATTAGTAGTATTCCTCCAGATGCAAATCATGAAATTTGTTTTGGGTTCTCAAACCTATTCGTATTGATAAAAATATGCAAGAGAACATAAAAGAAATAGCTAGGCCAAGAATTTTAAAGACAGATGGACAAAACTAAAACATAGAACCCTCCACACCATAGTTCCATAGAGTTTCTTGACAGGGGGACATTAGGACGTGGGGATGGGTTTCAAGGACGGGGGGACCAAGGGCCTAAGTTTGGGGACGGTGAGGGGATGGTGGGGGGATAGTGGTGGGGCGGCAACGGCACTGAAATACATATAGTACTTGAAAAATAGTTATAAAAAGATATATAAGTATAAGAATTACAAATGAAACTTTGGGAAACTAGTTTTAAGCATTTGAATTTTGAAGTGAACATTAACTTGACATCACTCCTCTTCTTGCTCTTCATCTTTCTCCTCTTCAACCCGCTTGCTCTTCATTCTCACTATTTCACCTTACACTTGAAGCTTTCACTCTCACACACACGCTATTAGCTTCTTGTTGATTTGCTTTTTGTGAATTGAAATGAGGATAGGAGGCAGTTTTATAGAGTTTGTGGGGTTTGGTTGGGGCCCATAGGCCATTAGGGTTTGGCCTTGGGCACAATTGTTTTTTGTTAAAATAAATTGTTCTTTGGTCATTTGTTTGCAGGAGATGCCTGAGCATCTTCGAGACGGTCTGGAGACAACTAGCAGTCCCCTAGACGTCTTGAGGACACCTCGATGTCCTTGAAGTCCTAGCGACATCTTGGAGATGATGGCGCTGGTGGTGGGATGGTGGCGCTAGTGGTGGGCTGGTGGGGGGACGTCCCCCCCAAGTCCCCAAGTCTCCGGGATGGGGATGTCTAGGAAACGCGGGGTTTTTTGGGGGCGGGGGGGACATGTCCCTGTGGAATACTGCTCCACACCATCCCATGAGCTGCAGTCGTTGGGTTTGAGATTCATTTCCTGCTGATAGTTCTTTCAGGTTCTTGCTTCTACCGCTATTGAATCCTGTATCATGTCTTCCACAATTTATCAAAACTCTTCTGTTTTGTGAGCTTGGAATGAATATCCAACTTCAAATCCAAGCAATATAATCCATTGTCCATTCATGAATCTTGGGGTCACTTCTTTTCTGCTTCAGTGAGAATAAAATTTATTCCTCTAGTCTATATGCTATCTGCCTTTGAACTTTAAAGGCAAAGCTCCGTCTTCATTGTTAGATTTGCATTCTTCCACAACTTCTTGAGAATAATATTTTGGCGTATTGACAACAATTCTTTCACTTACAATTTTGTTGTTTTCCTTTAGCCAAAGGATCCTATTTGGAAACACAGCCATGCCTGGCATTTCTTTGGATACCTCCGTGATCACCATGCTTTGTACTGTTAGAGCTGAATTGGTACCCATAAATTTTTCAGCACCATAGGTTGTTTAGTGAGGAATAGCACATTCTTGGGTATCATAATTCTTACCTCCATGGCCACTCCTGTGAATATATGGATTAATTATTTCATGAGCATAGACTTGAAAGTTGAAACTCAACATATCTTAAGTGCTCCCCCTATGACAAATTTAGGTTGTCACTTACTTTATAAATGTTACTTCTCTTTGTGGCCCATTGACCTCCAAAGCTTTTGGGTGTAATTTTCTCCTGTTTCTTGCTTGAGCTACAAAAATAATTACACTTGGTAGCTCACTAATTAATGCCTTCTAGTGTATTTTTTTCATAGATTAAGAATCTCTAAGTTATGTTGATGATAGCAGCGTCGGGCTTCTACTTCCAGCCCTAATTTTTTTGTATAAATTAAATGTGTAGCCTATCGGCTATTTAATTTACTACGGTGACTATTAGTGAAGAGGCGCTTCACCTTGTATATCATATAATATTTAATTATTGTTAATAATTAAATGTGGCTGACTTCTTCTCATCCGCCACCCTTTGAAGAGACATGATTTTTATTGAGGCCGACCTCCTTGGCTTGAAGGGGCACGATCCTTCTCTCTCTTGTGTATATATATGCATTGCTATTTGGTCATTCACAATCATCATTATCACATTCATGATTCATCCTTCATAGTGCGAATTCATAGAGAAGTGCGATTTCCTTCAAAGAGCAGATCAAAGTTATTTAAGGAGGCCGAAATTCTGTCTTCAAGAAGGGCGACATTATATTCAGATATTGCATCATATTGGTGTTGTTGTTTGGCCTCATAATCGGCCTCATTGTAAAGGAGATTATTGTTCATATTCAATATATAAGTGACATATTGTTGTTGGGTTTTTCTCCCTCAAGTGTAGGGTTTTCCCAAGGTATATGCTGTGTCTACTTGTTTGAATTTGAATTAAAATCTGTTTTTCACATCTGATCATAAAACTAACATGGTATCAGAGCCAGGTTTAAGAGAGATCGTGATCAGATTTATATAGTCAGCACTATCATTCACTCTTATTCTCATTTTCTTGCATCTATCTTATTGTCAAAGATGGCGAATGGGCTCAAGATCGAAGATAGACTTGAGGTTGCTTCCAACTTCACATCTTGGAAGTTTAGAGTAATGCTTGCATTGGAAGAAAATGAGATTGCTGAGTTCGTGGAGAGTGAAATTCCCAAACCTTCCGATGAGAATGAGAAGTCTCAATGGAGGAAGAATTGCACTTAGGCGAAGAAGATTTTGGTAGACTCCATGAAGGACCACCTTGTGCCTGTCATCTCCAAGTTGAAGACAGCAAGGGAAATGTACAAGACCTTGGAGGAAATGTATGAGATCAACAATACAAACAAAGCTCTTGCATTGAGGTAACAGCTTCATCATGTCAAGATGGCAAAAGGAGATTTTGTCACCTCCTTCTTCATGAAGATTATCGAGTTGAGAGATCGGCTTTCTACCATTGGGCATATGGTTGATGATAAGGATTTGGTTATGTTAGCTCTTAATGGTCTTCCTCAATCTTGGGAGCCATTTATCCAAGGTATCAGTGGGAGATCAAAACTACCTAAGTTTGATCGCTTGAGGGCAGATTGCATCCAAGAAGAATCAAGATTGGCTGCAAGAGGCATTGGGCAAAGTTCTACAAATGAAGACATTCATGTACTTGCCGCTCAATCTTCGAAGAAGAAAGGAAGAGAAGGGAAGAAAGGCAACTTGAAGAGGAATAGAGATAAAAGATTAGATGGTGCCCCTGCATCTAAGAAGAAGAAGGACCTCTCCCGCATACAATGCTTTAGATGTGACAAGTTTGGTCACTATGCAAAAGATTGTCCAACCAGACCTAAGCAACATGCTTCAGTTGCGAATGTGGGCGAGATCTCTCCTCAGAAGGAGTCAAGTGGATTTCTTTTCTATTTTGCCTTATCAAGCAATGTTCCAATAGATAGCAACACGTGGTTGATTGATAGTGGCGCCTCTTGTCACATTACTGGATTTAGAGAACATCTTTCAAATTTGGTGGAGAGAGATACAAGTGTTCAAGTCATAATTGGAGATGATGCATGCTATTCGGTGAAAGGTGTTGGAACCTCCTCTCTTCACTTAGATTCCAACATCTCTCTTTAGTTGAGTGATGTACTATTTGTACCTGGCATCAAGCAGAACCTTGTCTCTATTTCAGCTTTTTGGAGGATAAGGGATATCAAGTTGCATTCTCTGAAGGTAAAGTTCTTGCATGGCCGAAGAACTCTAGCATCAAGTCAGCTCGAGTATTGGTGTTCAGCAAGAATGTCTCTACAGACTTTGCACTCGTCCACTTTAGGCTTTGTTGCATGATTCATCAAGTTCGTGTGAGCTTTGGTATAGAAGACTTGCTCACCTTCACTTTAGAGCACTACCAACCATGGAGAAGATGGTCATTGGCATTCCTAAACTTAGCTAGGAGCATGAAGTTACTTGCCGAGGATGTGCTTTGGAAAGACTTGGATTTACTTCTTAAAGACTAAAGAATCTAAGGAAGTACTTGAGAGATTCAAGGAATTTAAAGCTCAGGTAGAGAACTTGTCCGGGAAGAGGATCAAAGTTCTGAGATCCAACAACGGAGGAGAATACATCTCTGAAAGCTTTCGTAATTTTTACATTGAAGCAGGGATTAAGAGGGAGTTCTGTGTCCCTTACAATCCACAACAGAACGGTGTTGCAGAAAGGAAGAACAAATCCATTGTAGAAGCAGCTAAAGCCATGATCCATGATCAAGATCTGCAAACCTTCCTTTGGGCTGAAGCATCTAGGACAATAGTGTATGTTCATAATAGGAGCCCTCACCACATTCTAGAGAACATGACTCCTGAAGAAGCTTTCACAGGTGTGAAGCCTAAAGTCAGCCATTTGAGAATATTTGCTTGTCTTGTGTATGTTCATGTACCTAAAGATAAAAGGACAAAGTTAGAACCATCTGGCAAGAAGGGAATATTTGTGGGCTACAGTGAGTCTTCAAAAGCCTACAGAGTCTACATTCCAGGTCAAAAACTGATAGAGATCAGTAGGGATGTTACATTTGAAGAAGATGTTGCATTCAAGAGATCTAAGGGCACTCACATGGAGATAGACAATGAAGAACGAGAGCCTCCTCAGGAAATGGAAGTTGACTATACTCTTGAGATTCAGAGGGAGGCTTCTGAACCTAAATAAGATGATGATCCAGTTGAGCCTTTGGAACCTACTGATGGGCCGAGAGACATTGTGATTTGTCGAAAGAGACCTCTTTGGGATAGGCAAACAATGCAGGAGGCAGAAAAATTTGTAGCCCCGAGAGGAACATTCCAAGAAAGCAAAAGACCCCACAAGTTTTCAAGCTATGTTGCATTGATGAGTCAAATCATTAAATCTGAGCCTTCCCGTGTTGAGGAAGCTACAAGTCAGCAAGTATGGAGAGATGCTATGGCTGAAGAATATCAATCTATCCTCAAGAATGATGTTTGGGACATTGTACCTAGACCAGAAGGAAAATTTGTTGTATCTTCTAAGTGGCTTTTCAAGATCAAGCATGTGGCTGATGGGAGCATCGAGAAGTACAAGGCTAGGTTTGTGGCTAGATGAGTATCTCAGAAAGAGGGAATAGACTATGAGGAAACATTTGCTCCAGCTGCTCGTTATACATCCATCAGGACTATCATTGCTATTGCAACAGCTAAAGGATGGAAATTACATTAGATGGACGTGAAGACAACATTTCTAAATGGTGTAATTGAAGAAGTGGTATACATTGAGCAACTTGATGGCTTTGAAGTTCATGAGAAGGAGTCTTATGTTTGCAGATTAAAGAAGGCTTTGTATGGCCTTAAGCAGGCTCCTCGCGCTTGGTATGAGAGAATTGATAGATACCTGATGAGCTTGGGCTTCTCCAAGAACGATGCTGATTCAAACCTGTACTTCAAGGTAATTGATGGCGAAGCATTAATCTTGGTTCTCTGTGTTGATCTATTTCTTACTGGAGAAGAACACCTCATTATCAAATGCAAGAAGGAGTTGGCTTTTGAATTTGAAATGAAGGATCTTAAGTACATGCATTACTTCCTTGGCTTAGAAGTATGGCAGAGGCCTAATGAGATCATTCTGAGTCAAGGGAAGTATACAATAGACATCTTGAAGAGATTTGGTATGATGGATTGCAAAGCCATGTCTACACCTATAGAAACCAATTTTCAGAAGCTTAAGGAGGCTGCAGCTAGTTTAGATCTGGTGGATCCTACTATGTATAGACAATTGATTGGATCGTTGATGTATCTAGTCAATACTAGACCAGATATTTGCTATGCAGTGAGTGCACTTAGTCAGTTCATGTGTGAACCAAGGCAAATACATCTAGTTGCAGCAAAGCATATCCTAAGATACTTGCATGGCACAGTTGGGTATGGCTTGAGATATTCTTCTGGTGTGGACTTGAAGCTACATGGATATTCTGATTCTGATTGGGCAGGGTGTGTTGTTGATTGGAAGAGCACCTTTGGATGTTGTTTCAGTTTGGGGTCTGCAATGATCTCCTGGTGTAGCAGGAAGCAGTCTTCAGTGGCACTGAGCACCGCAGAGGCCGAGTACATTGCAGCTTGTGTGGCAACTTGAGAAGCAGTGTGGCTTCGAAAGCTCCTTGCAAAACTGTTTGGGCAATCCTTGGAGCTGACTGTCATTCATTGTGATAATCAAAGCTGTGTGAAGCTTTCTGTCAATCCAGTGTTTCATGACAAAACCAAACATGTTGAGATCAAATACCACTATATCCGAGATATGGTATTGAGGAAAGCTATCAAGTTGAAGTATATTAGCACTGATGAGTAGACGACCGACATTCTCACCAAGCCTCTCTCGAGAGTAAAGTTTGTGTACTTTCAAGACAAGCTTGGAATTGTGGAGAATGAAGCCCTAGCTGAGAGGGAGACTTAGCTTTAGTGATCTTCTATGATTTGCTTTAATGCATTTTTCTCTGTGAGAGAAATTTGAGGTGCAAGCCCTTGTCTAATGCATTTTTCTCTGTGAGAGAAATTTGAAGTGTAAGCCCTTGTTTAATGCATCTTTCTCTGTGAGAGAAATTTGAGGTGAAAGCCCTTGTTTCCACCCTCTGGGAGTAGCCATGGTGGATGTCATGTTGAGTGACTCCATGACAACATCACGTTGAGAGAGTCCGTGATGATTTTCTTGTACTTGTGTTTTCACCCTCTGGGAGTAGCCATTGTGAATGTCATGATGAGATGACATCACGTTGAGTGATTCCGTGATGGGCACTTGTGCACATATGCTTTACCATACATGGGAGTAGCCATGATCATAGTTGCAAGACTCGCCAAAAACTCGGCGAGTTTACAAAAACTCGCGAGTTTTTTTGGATGGCGAGTTTTCCAGGCAATTGTACGCCGAAAAAACTCGCCGTACTTTCTAGAAAAACTCGCCGTACTTTTGGCGAGTTTTTCCAAAAAGTACGGAGAGTTTTTGAAAAAAACTCGCGCGATCTGGAAGATGCCCAGGTAGCCAGCTAAAAAGGCATTTTGAGTTATTTTTTTCATTCATTTGCGTGCTCTGCTTCAGAAAAACACTAAAATGATGTGTTCCATGAAGGTTTGTGTGGCTTTGATGGTCTTAATTTGTGTTTTATTGTTAATGCAAAATGATGTACACCATGAAGGTTTGTGTGGTTTTGGAGGTCTTAATTTGGGCTTGGCGGCGGGGGCTCCGCCCCTCGACCCCGCCCTGTATCGCGACAGGGAGCGCGCCCAGGGCGCTGCCCCGAGACCCCGCTGGGGCGCTGCCCCTCGACCCCGGGGGGGCTTGCCCCTTGACCCCACTGGGGGCCTGCCCCCAGACCCCCGCAAGGGGCGCTGCCCCTTGACCCCGCTGGGGGCGGGCCCCCAGACCCCGCAAGGGGCGTGCCCCTTGACCCCACTAAGGGCGCTGTCCCTCAAACCCATTGGGGGCATTTCCCACAAACTCCCATTGAATTCATTTGATTTTCTAGGTACTCTCCACTAGTTACCTTCAATTTTACAAAAACAATTTGCTATTTTCATTTTGTTTCAAACTATCAGTATCAGTGTATTGAGCATTCCCAAACCCATTAGGGCCATTGCCCACAAACTCCCATTGAATTCATTTGATTTTCTATGTACTCTCCACTAGTTACCTTCAATTTTACAAAAACAATTTGCTATTTTCATTTTGTTTCAGACTATCAGTATCAGTGTATTGAGCATTCCACATGAGGATGCGATTTTGTATCTAATTTTCTTTCAAATCAATCAAATATAACTAGACTTAGCTTGTTTCTTCTATGTACTCATTTATTGACTCATTGGATGCATCTTATCATTGAATTTTGCAAAAAAAATGCGTTTATAATGAAGTTTAAGCAATTTTTTAAGTTGCCGAGTTTTTTGCCGAGTTTTTTCCGAGTTTTTGCCGAGTTTTTTCCGTACCGTATTTTTTGGGCTTGGCGAGTTTTTGCAATTGGCGAGTTTTGCAACTATGGCCATGATGGTTGCTATCACGTTGAGTGACTCCGTGATGAGCTCTTTCCACATATGGGTGTAGCCATTGTGGATGTCATGTTGAGAGATGACATGACATTGATTAGCTGGAAGTATTCCTCCCTAGCTGAGAGGGAGTGTTGATGATAGCAGCGTCGGGCTTCTACTTCCAGCCCTGATTTTTTTGTATAAATTAAATGTGTAGCCTATCAACTATTTAATTTACTACGTTGACTATTGGTGACGAGGCGCTTCACCTTGTATATCATATAATATTTAATTATTGTTAATAATTAAATGTGGCCGACTTCTTCTCATCCGCCACCCTTTGAAGAGACACAATTTTTATTGAGGCCGACCTCCTTGTCTTGAAGGGGCGCAATCCTTCTCTCTCTTGTGTATATATATGCATTGCTGTTTGGTCATTCACAATCATCATTATCACATTCATCCTTCATAGTGCAAATTCATAGAGAAGTGCGATTTCCTTCAAAGAGCAGATCAAAGTTATTTAAGGAGGCCAAAATTCTGTCTTCAAGAAGGGCGACATTATATTCAGATATTGCATCATATTGGTGTTGTTGTTTGGCCTCATAATCGGCTTCATTGTAAAGGAGATTATTGTTCATATTCAATATATAAGTGATATATTGTTGCTGGGTTTTTCTCCCTCAAGTGGAGGGTTTTCCCAGGGTATGTGCTGTGTCTATTTGTTTGAATTTGAATTAAAATCTGTTTTTCACATCTGATCATAATACTAACAAGTTATGCCAGTGCTTATCAGAGCTTTCAACATTGATTATCTCACAAATGTTTGATTGTATATGTTCGTAGATTCCTGTTACAGCAAAAGAGGCAGGAAACTATTAACTTTTGAATGATTTACGCCATGATTTCATTCTGCTCCAGCCTGGTATCTTTACAGGTCATGAAGGCCAAAATCACAAACTATAAAGCTTAAATCCAGACGGGCTATAAAAGCCCACCCATCAAGGCCACAATAATAATCCATGGATGATATACCAGTTAAACCGAAGCCAGGAGTGACTAGAGTATCTGCAGGGTAATTACACCTACACTTATTAAAATATGATTTAGGATAGCTATACATAAAAGAAAAAAGCAAAGAGATAAATTCCTCCTCTGCATGGCACTGTACAATATCTCCTGCAGCAGCATGCAAACCACAACCATCTTTCAATCTGTAGGGAAACCAAACACTAATTTATTGGGCAATTTTTCAAGAATGAAAAATCTCTGTAAAATTCATCCTACTTAATTTAGGGGTCTGCCAACTGCAAGAATCACGCAGTTGGCAATTTTGGCCCTGAGCTCCCCAAGTTTCACATGGTCAAGGCCATTTGTAAGTATCTGCTTGATAACATTAAAGGTGTCAAGGATAGGTTGCCAGTTCCAGGTCTTCAGTTGCCCCTTTCGAGACTTGCCACATTGTTTTCCAAAACATGGATGCTATTATCTTTGGCAAGGATATTACCTCCTAAATCCATAATCATTTTCTTTGTGTATGGTCTTGGTTTCAAGGAGGTCCTTAGTCAGGTTTTTGTTGGAAATTGTCTCCTCCATGGTTTAAAGTTTAAACATTATCTATCAGAACCCAACTGAAGTCTCCATCGTGCTCTCAGGATTTTCATTTTTTGCCTGACTTTCAAAGGTCTGCCGAACTTGGCAAATCCTGAAAAACCAGCAGCAGCAGCAGTAATAGCATGGGGAGAAGTCACAGAAAAGGCACACCTTTAGAAGTAGTACAAAAGTAGGGCCAAATGAACATGGGACTATTGAAATTGCAATCATGATGACTAAGTACCTAATGCTTTCAAAACATTGAATTAATCATACTAAATTCTAATCATTGAAATTCAAACTATGGAAATGAACACAAGTAGGCAAAAAATTTACACCTTGAAATCTGCTTTGCATTCCTTCAAACGCTTACAAGGAAATCTCCACAACTGTCAAACTAACAACTGCACAGAATTTTATACTATACTAAGTTATTAAACTTCTATCTTGCATCTATTTTTATATCAGCTAAAAAATCTAATCTTCCAAGAATAGCATTTTTATCTCACACAAGAGATGACTTGGAAGATAGTCGAAATCATCAGTGTTTATCCACACTTTATTAGACGTAATTAACTAAATAATTTTTTTCACTTTGTCACTTAAGTGAATTACAAGATAGAAATAATTCTAACTATTTGCATGTTCATGCTAAACATGTGTAGAAGTTCTGAATTGAGCTACAACTAATACAACTCAGTTGCATGGAAATCATCTGTATCTTACATTCAATTTTCCAGTCCTTTGGAAAATTTAGTCATTCATTTCTTTGAAAGACAATCTGAACAAATTGCTTACAATCTTCTATCTTGCTCTTATCTTTATCCTAATTCAGCTAAAAATCTAATCTTCCAAAAATCAGCTTTAATTACAAAAGCTTCCTTATCACTTATAAGCATGAGATGGAAGATAAGTCTAAATATTCTTGATTTATCTATACTTTATTTAGACTTTCTTAGCTAAATAAAGGACTTTCACTTTAATCACTAAAGTGAAATACAAGATAGACTAACTTGAACCAGATTAAAGTGAAATACAAGATAGACTAACTTGAACCACGTGAACTCTTCCCCTCTTGTTCACATTGAACCTGTGCAGAAGTTCCTATCCGAGCTAAAAAATCAACAGGGACTGAGTCTGTCTCATTTCCTTAGAAACAACTTGGTCCTTAGGAACCTTTACTTCTAAGAGCATCAGCCATGTCTTTTTTCAAAATATTCAAGTTGCTATACAGCTCAATGGTTTTTATGGTAATATTGTGGAGGGTTTCAATTTTATCTCCCAGAAAATTGTTGGTTCCTATAGAGATAAATATAGAAATCTCATTTATAATGGTGGCTCCAGTAAACGCATTATCTGGGGTAGTGCCATCATTGGATGAGTCTTTCAATTTCATGCCCTCAAATTCAAGCTCACTGTCAGCCTCTTCCTAGCCTTACCTTTTTCCTCCAGTTGCTTTAGCAGTTCAAGTTCAGACTTGTCAAATTTGAACTTGTGCTTGTCCTCCTACTCAGCCATATTCTTATTAAAAGAAGAGCAGGTGCATTATTAACTGCAATATCCTGTGCCTTGAGGAAAGTATGATGTAAAACAGGGCAAGGCATGGAAGGAAGCAAAGAGGGAGAAGATCCAGCAATGGTGGAAGAGATTAGCACAGCAATTACAGAGAGGAAGAAATATATTGTGGTAGGAGTTAGTGTGAAGCAAGTCAAAATGAATGCATTGAGAAGACAAAGGAGAATTAAGGCACAACTCCACTTCACACATTAAGAATGGGAGAGATCTGCCCCTGCCTTAGTAAGGTGAAACAAATCCCATCCAAGGGGCTGACATGATATGCAAAAATCATCAGATGAAGAAGTGTAAATGTTGAACTTTGGTGAAGATGAGTAGGCTTAGCATCATGTAAATGGAACTGGATTCCGATAAAGTGATTATGTTAGGGGGTGTTGAAAAGAGAAGCATATGCACTAGGCCGTCCATTTATAGGATAAACATATATGATCCCTAATAATCCCTAATAAAAGTATAGGGATATGATTTTGATTAAGAAATGGCCTTTACCTTTTGACTCATAAACATCTTCTTTAGCATTAATTCTTTTCTTCAATTGTGCCCCCTTTAAGAGTTATGAAAGCCTGCAGCATTAGGTTGATGATCTTTACCAGTGCTTTCCTTGCTAGCTAGTAAATTTAAGGCTTGCTTGGCCAAATGATCAGCGATGGTCAAATAGCCATTGTCTGGTGGTAAAATTGCTTGGTTTACAAAAAGCCTACCAAGGATCAATTCTTGCCGAGGGCAAAGGCGTGATACTACAAGGGATGAGGTTGGGTTTAAGTCTTGGCTAATTTTGTGGAATAGATGCTTCATTCCTTGGCCTTAAAGCTGAAGGAGGTTGAATATTTGTCCATTTAAAACCATAAGGTGTTTATTCTCCAAAAACAAAATAAATGGACAGCAACAATATTGTGCTCCTGCAGAATACAGTAAAATTTAAAACTCAAAAATAATCTTCTAAGGCTGTGTATTTTCGTAACCAACTCTGAAGCTGCTAACTGTTTGGGGCCAATTGGGTCATGGATTCTAGATAGGATGCAAGGAGCACGGAGTTGGTTTCAGACCTTACCAATTGTAGACTGTAGCGTTTGGTCCACTAGATGCCATGGCAAATCCCAATAGCTTCAGTAGTATTTTTCTTTTTGATCATTAAGTTGAGGGTTACAATGGGGCACTCACCTGTAAAATATAATTTATTTTTATAATTACCCAAAATCAGGGCCCAGCTGGTCCTTAAATGATTGCAAAATTCTTGAAAGAAATCTACATTTTCCTAGAGATTGAGAAGGAGAGCATAGACATCCTTAACCTCCAACCAGGGGCTACATTGGAGATTTTTACCATCCTAATGGTCAGCAACACAAGAGAATCTACCAATTCCTTCCCTTTAGAAAAGCTGCCAATCTTTCACTCCTAGGAACAACATTTGCACCTGTTGCAATGCAAATAGCATGGGATCCTCCTCCTAAGCTATTCTCACCTTTCTGCCACCTAGATGGACCAAGATCCGGCTCCATAGGACCATTATGCCAAGTTGCTTTTGATTCCCACCTTTGCCAATTAAAGAATCCCTGTTTCTAGAAGAACTTCCTCTTTCTCTCTGAACTTCCTTATTGGAGTGGGCACCCAATCTAGTTACTTATCACATTGTCAAGTGTCCATGGTGATACTGAGGAATGTCTCCCTCCCCAACCCGGCTCAACTTGCTTTTTGAAGTCCCATCAAAGATCAATTTCACCCATCTCCTCTCTAGTGGGTACCAATTTGCCTTCTCTTTTGACTTTTGTAGCAGCCCCCTCATTGTGGATATTCATAGACCTCTATTATCGTAAAATATCCACCTTTATTTGCTAATAGATCTTCAACAGAATTGCCACTCTACGATAACTTGAGTATGAAACATGGAAGAAGTAAGACAATAGGGCCTAAGTTTCATCAATCATCAAATTTAATTGCTATCTCTCAGAACACCTTTTCGTATTTCCTTTATGGTTTAAAGAGGGAAAAATACAGAAGAAAATTGAAAGGGAGAAAAGGTTTTGCACTGGTTGGAAAAACTAGCATGGCAAACACAGAGTGGAAGAAAGCCAAGGTGGTAGGAAGGAGTGTGAAACAAGGCAAAATGAATGCCTTGAGAAAACAAAGGATAATTAAGGTACACCTTTGTTTCACATGTGGGGGGATGAATGAGAGAGAATTGTGCCGGCCTTTGGAAGGTGAAAGAAGTCCTATCCAAGGGGCTATATATATATATTTATTTTATATTGAATAAAGAGTACAAATATAGCTTGGCTGAGTATCTTTTTAACCAAAATACCAAAACCAGCTACATTATGTGGAACATTAGAATGTTAACAACAGTGGTATCAGATGATAGACCACAAAAACTAAGACTAGATCTTTACTGTATGAAGTCAGACATATAAGGATATATAAGTTTGATGACATAACATAATATCTTTCCCATAGGACTGAGCCAAAACCATATACAGTCTCAATATAAAAAGAAAAACCAGAGTTATGTATCCTTCTTGTTCTTGGCTTTGTTTTTAGCCTCAATCTTCCTGTCTAGCAAGGCAGTTGTTGCAGTAAGCTGGTCCTTGGTAGACTGGATCCTATATTCAACACATTTCTGAAGCTAATCATCCAGGTACAGTCTGTAGGAAACAGGTACGTCTGAAGAACTGGCCTCCTTATCACTGTCTGAAGAGGAGTCTGAAGAAACGATAATGGGAGAGACAGCAGCAGGTGCACACTAGTCAGGAGCATTTGTTTCAACTGGGTCATCATCATGAACAAGTCAATCATCAGGATCATATCTAACCTTTTTCACCTCCCCAGTCCAGCAAGGAGTAGCAACCTTTGGTTTTAGGGAACCTCAGGAGTAGGAATAAGATCCCCTTCAATTGTAAATTTCTTCAATTCTTGGACAACTGTACCAACCTGCAAGCTGACCTGCAACACAACATTCGAGAGCGTGACTTCTTTAGAGAAGCCAATGAGATTCCTTTATGACATCTTGAAATAAGTTTTTATTTCTAGCATTACATAAAAACCAGAGAAAATTGAGGATTTGGACAGTCAAATAACAAATGCGTAACTGACTCAAAATTACTAAATACAGAGCTCAGTTTATCAAGCAGGAAAGCAAACTCTACCAACAGCCAGTTTAAAAAGTTTTTTAAGGTTCAATATTGGAAAACCAGATATGTTAAACCCTTTTGGACCATACACCAGGAGTGTCTTCAAACTCCCACACATTATTGAGCTTGATAAAATTTAGCAACCATCTTTGTGAATGATAAAATGCGACATATATACTCAGAATTGGCCTTTGTCAATTCAGAACCTCCTCTCATACTAATGGTTTGAAACTATTCAGTATTCACCTCTATTAGTTTGCAAGTTCATAGTGTTGTCTCTCAGAGTTGTATGTTCCAAAACCCCTAAAGACATCTAAATCCAAGCCTGGGGAAGGCCAACTTGGAATGAAGAGAAGAACTTATGATTGGGTTGGGACAACTTGGGCCATGCATGAGAGTGAGTAATCTCTCCTTCACTTTGTGCTCAGCTAAACCCTTGAGGATGCTCCTAGAGGTCTCCTTAACAGTAAAATTGAAGAGAAATGAAATAAACACAATTAAGCCATCCAATAGTTATACCCAATGTACAGTGAACCCCATGATTTGTCACTAAGTTCATGACTTACTAACTCCTGCAATATGACTAACAAGATCTCTTAATAAGCTGATGACATACTCTTGTATGTGCATAAGATATCATCAGTTTTTGTATCCCCGTCAGTGAATCTACTTAACAATGTATATGCACATACAAGAGTGAGACATACTAGCATAATTCCTTGAAGCTTTGCCAACTCAAGCTTGCATAAGATAGTGCATAATTTAAATGATCGAATCATACTACAATGGCAGGACATAACAACTACCTTTAAACAACTGAGAAAGAAAGATATTTTAATTTTTTGATCCTCAGCCAACCAGAACGGTGCCTATTCTAATGGGCAACAGAATCAAGTATCTATATTCTCATGAACACAACAATAATCACAGGTATAAGAACTGAATGTACATTTAGATAGCCATAAGTTGGGCTCTATAGCAGGGTAAATGCATACTTATATGTAACCAAGAGTATATGCAAACAAACTTACTTAAAGGTCCATAATTAAACAAATTGAATCCATATAATGCATTGAAAGGAGTGTTTCAAATACACTTTGACACTGTTTACAATTCTCTGTGTGGATAACCAATCACCATGGTTGTCAGATTAGCATTTGTAGTCTCAGGGAGAAACGTGGTTGTGCCTATCTGTTGAAATCAATTAGAAAGATAAGGAGAAATTTCTTTAACAAAAGGAGCTCCTGCATTCAGTACCTTCTCTTGGCCTTGAGCACATGTGAGCATAAGAAAAATAGAGTTGAACTACAACAGTTGATGCCCTAGACTACATTTAGACAACATAAGTGCTGGAAATTGGCTCAGAGACCAATTGTTACGATATCTGAAAATTGCATACTTATAGAAGTTTACGCAGCTGTAGGGTGCCACAGGATTATATAACCTGTCTCAAACCGATATGATTTTCCATCTGTAACCAAATCCCCTATTTTGTATCATAGGGATGTGGGTATATTTTTCTCACAATCATATCAACATTTAATCCATATCTTCTCTACATATTCATACAGGTGACAAAGATTACGTACCTATATGAAATCAAATATGGAGATTATTAGCTTCAACAAACAAGAAATTACGTACATATTCATACAGGTGACAAAGATTACGTACCTATATGAAATCAAATATGGAGAATATTAGCTTCAGCAAACAAGAAATGAAGAAATATAGTTTACACAATCCCTCACATCAACACTATAATACAGTTCCAATGCTTTCAGGGGCATTGATAGCTGTGTCATCATGCTTTGTAAACCTCTCTAGCTCAACCCAGGTAGCCTGCAGCATCAATAACCCCAGCCCAAGATCAGATTTGGCATATGACTGAGCTGCTACAACCATAAAATAGCCCTATTGCATGGGTAGCTGCCTGATAATGCCAAAACAGGGCATATATGCATGAAAATCCACCCTCAAAGGTTGCCAAAACAAAGAAACCAGATCAGATCTGCATAAATGTGCTGACAGAGAAAAAATAAACCCCCCAAATCTGATCAAGAGCTGCCTGAATCTAATACTGATATCTTTTTTTGTGTATGAGAAGGTAACCTTAAAGTTTAGTTGCAAATTTATACAAAAACAATATGCATACAATGCAATAAACATGAAGAATCAAGTAATAAAATAATGCAGTTTATATCCATATATGTATGGCATGGTCCTTTGCCGTTTTGCCATGGTCTTTATAAAATAGCTAAGGAAACACATGCGTGTGTGTTACCCAGTTCGTGGTAATCCGTAATGGTATATAAGACAAGCCTTCTTACACATGGTACCCTCTTGCTTTATAATTTTAAAAACATATTTGCTCAGTCATAACATTCACATATGTGCTATGAATCATGCTGCTGGAATACCTACTTTCCATACGACTTGACAAATAGGAGACATCTCTATATACGTTTTGCTCTTTTGCACTAAGCTTCATAGCATTACGTTGAGTGCAGAGCTTGCACTCCTCATAACTCAGTGAAATAGTGCAAATCTATATAAAATGTATTTTCATGAGTAGTAGGGTCCAATTGTAAATAAGACAAAATCATTCCTTAAGACGGCCTCCCCCTCTGTGCTTTTGTCATCAGAAAAACATAATGCGCTAAGCTTGTTTATTGCACTGAGTAGGAAGTATTCACTTTTAAACTTAGCCCAATAGTGGAATGAGCAAAAACAAATGGTAAGGTACATTAAATAGACTTCTTTATTGGCATGTAGCATCTCAACGCCTTCATACCTCATGAAATAGCTATGATGTGGCATTGAAGCAAATAAGACAAATATTATTCTTATGTGGTGCCTAGTATGTAGGTGGGCCCTCAACTTATGCCATGTTAAAAAGTTAAAAACCAAATCTGCAATTTATGCATAAGTAGATAGACATGAAGCTCATGATTTGCAATAAGTGGCTAGAAGAATTCTATGTGGAGAATAAGAGCAAGAGATAACAACCACTGATGATGATTTGCAATTTGATCATATTCAGTGGTGTTTATGTGAACAACAGGAGGGTGCAATTAAGCTCGATAAAACAAAGACAATGCAGGGAGACTAGAAACCACACGTTGACAATCAAGACAATGTAATAAGATAATGGGGAAACATAATTCAACAATCAAAAATTGGGATGGGATGATGGCAAAGCCAACACATAGCAGGATTAACCCAAATAGAGCAATAGAGCAAGGAATAGATTCTCTTTGTACTTTCATGAAGACCAAATTTGTTTTTGAGATTCTCCCAAGAGATAATCTGCTGATTTCCCAGAATTTGACCAAAACTTTGAATACCCTTGTTATGCCAAAGCTTAGCTGAACAACCTTTGATGAGGGCCAAGGGTTTATTATTATGTTGTAAATTCCATCATAGAGTTTTGTAGAGTAAATATAAGTTACCACTCAAATTAAAAATGACCCACTTAAATATTGAAAAGAAATAAATTATTTAAGTCAGGGTAAAAAAATATCCTCCGAGTTTTAATGAGAAGGTAAACACTCTGCATCCTTGTTCAATACATTTGCTGTGTTTTGGAAGCTAAAAATATAATTGAACATGAACCATATATATTTGAGACATTAAATTTCTACAATCTATAAAATTAGATATGAGAGTTTCTAGATTTTAATTGTGTAATAACTTTTATCATCAAAATTTACTAATTTGTTTATATATATTGATTTTCCAATTTTTAGACATAAAATTTATTTTTACCCAGTTATTTTTAATCAGACATAGTTGTCAACTTGGATTAGAATAATAAATTATGATATTAACAATAAAACCAATGATTTTCAACTGTGTAAGTAAATGCTGCCATTAAAAGATATACTAAACTATATTTACATATTGTATCCAATTACATTGCAAATACCTACATCCATAAGTCTAAAACCCAAGGTGAATCCTAACAAGAAGATTATACAGACACTACCTAGAAGGTGACAGCAGCAACAACAGATGACAGAAAGATCCATCTTATACACACAGTATTGTCAGAAAACAAGTTGACCTGATTGCAGAGAGTCTACCATCTATTTAGAGACTTGGAAACATAATCAACCTGTGTTGCAACTGTAATATGGAGGAGATATCCAAGTATTGCTGGCTGCACCCATCTCCAAATAAAATGGAGCATAAAACCCGGT